>SNQJ01S0012888.1:8357-44321 GCA_010110895.2 Picea sitchensis | reverse complement strand
TAGTGAAATGATTAGTTTATTGTATTTTTTATTATTTCATATAGGTGTAGATTGAATATTTACAAAAGGATTGTTTAATTGTTTCACTAAATGGTTTAGCTAGGAAATCACTATTTTTTATTGTTTAAAATTTATTTTTAAATGTAAAAATAGATTTAGCAGGGTGAAAACCTCTTACCGCTATTAAATTATACATAAATAATTATTTAAATATGAATCTAATAATTTCTAATCTAATTTCCAAATTAATTTGAAACAAAGTAAATTCTCATAAAATGTCCTATAAAAAATAATCATTTAAATCAATGTATCTAAGAATTTTTTTTTTTTTTTTTTTTTGTCTAATTTCGAGATTTGGAGCAAAGTAAATTCTCATAAAAATAAGTTCTCATAAAATATCCTATGAAAATAATTATTGGATAGAATTATTATTTTTTAATTTAAATTCAATAATTTCATGTCAACATAATTGCAATTCATCTATTAAGAAACGTAGTCTAAAAGTGGATAGAAATGTCAAAATTTTAATTTAAACCTACGACAATTTAAGGAAAAAGCAGCTTTTTGACTAGCGATTAAAGGATGTTGCCTGTCACTTTGGTGTCTCCATCGACGAATATTAGCTAAATTGCTCGTGCGCAGAAGTCAGAGATATTGGATTCTTTGTTACCGTATACAACAAAACAAAGGTATCCATTTGCCAACTTATTCCCACTGTGGTGCAGACAAACCACTGAACAGAAGATCGTCCCTCGATATCAAAATCTAAGTCATAATCAATTCACTGCACGGATTTGGAAAGCTTAGGATACCTCCGTTGCAAATTATGAGCTCTCCTTGTTTTATATGGTGTAACATAACNGGTGCAGACAAACCACTGAACAGAAGATCGTCCCTCGATATCAAAATCTAAGTCATAATCAATTCACTGCACGGATTTGGAAAGCTTAGGATACCTCCGTTGCAAATTATGAGCTCTCCTTGTTTTATATGGTGTAACATAACACGACAGAGGCCATCAATCAAAGTATAAGCTCTTCTTCTTGTATTATTATTATTGTGAGTCTGTGGGGTCGCCTTCATTACAATACCTCCCTTGCGTTGACTGAAGCATCATTACGCGCGGGCCTCCGCAGCCATTCATGGCTCCCATTCCTGTTCTGTCAATCGCACTGGAAGAGATGAAGAGACAAGAATGACCAAACTCTCTGAACTTTTTGTGACCGTGTGCTTCGTCTTGTCTTATCGTTCGGGCCCGCCCCACGGCCGGCAATAATTCATCCACTAAATTCAATTCCTCCGCAAAATATTAATATCAATTTGATCTGCACAGCCTTAACCTATGAGGTGGAAAACATTACCCAGATGACAAAATTCTGCACTCAAAAGCACATGGTCCACTGCTCGAAAATCCTGACAAAGTGAGTGGTCCTAACCACTATCACTGCGTTCGCCAGAGTTAGACGTGCAGAGTCTTTCGGTAACGCGAGGAGACGATACGGAGAGAGAGAAGTAGCGTACAGCTAACAAAAGCATTTGGCTGAAAGACAACCAATACGATGCAACGTTCCAGTAGTATGTGGTAGAATGATATTCCTTTGCTTTATTATCAAATTAACTCATCACTCTTCTCAAGGTGCTAGTCCGGTGCAGTTAAGGTGACAAGTTAAAGTATGTTTTATTTATTTTCTGCTATAGGGAAGGCAGTTTTACACAACAGAAGGTTAGTTTAATTGATTTTAAAGGTTGAGTTTGTAATGAGGTTTTTGATCTATCTCGCTGAGGATAGTTTAATTGTCTGGAATGGACCGTTTGGATACTGAGTTTGCTATCAAATCTTCATTTCTATCTTGCTCATATTCTAGCCCCGCTGAATCCCTTCAAAGTCTCCTTCAATCCAAATATGTTCATTCGAAATGATATTACATCCCAATTATTTTTCTGAATGACAATTAAAAGCAGTAGTCTAAACGTTCTACCTTTTGGAGGTTTTTCTGTTAGTTTTTCTGTTGTTACTGTTTGATTTTGTTTTCCGGTGATGAATGGTTGGATCTGCAGATTTGAGTGGCTAAGTTTGTATAATCCTAGTGCTCCAGGGGTTTTTCAGCACACTGAATCCATTTATGCATTCAGAAAGACAATTTAAACAACAAAAAATAGAGATTTTGTCCAAATTTACATCATCCCTTGCCAATTCCTACCAAAAAACCCAAAAGATAGAACGTTTAGCCGACCCCCAATTAAAATGTCATTTGATCTTACAAAGACTTTTCTTTATGTAATAAAGATTTGCATTATATTTGTAATCTCATGATGGATGGACCAGAATCTATGCCTAGCTGTTGATTATCTAATCATCACAACAACATAACACCTTGGAGAAGAAAGTAGATGATAAAATCACAATATAATAGAATCATGCTTACATTCTATGCATAAACAAAAAGGACATTATCATTCCAGCAGCTGCACACAGAAAACAAGTATTCACCACTGATCCACATAACAATAGAATATGTTGCACCTATTTAAAAGATTTCATAGCCTCATAGAACAAAGAGTTCGTTGTCAACTCATTTTGCATGCCGCTAAACACTAACTGACAAAAAAGACTGCATAATCTTGCATCCATTATCAGCATACTCCCCCTTGATTAGTAAAAATGTTTGCAATTTTTCTTGAGTTTTTATATACCTTAGTTCTACTTCATTCTTTTGCATCAAATCTGGAATGAAATGATACTTTAAATCAAAATGCTCTGTCCTACTATGATGGACTGAATTCTTGGCGAATTAAATGGCACTCCTGTCATCACAATAGATCACTGTCAATGAATTTGTTTCTCTCCAATTTCTTCTAGAATTTTTCTAAGCCATAATGCTTGTGCACAAGTGACTGCCACAAACTTTCCTTCTGTGGATGAAAGCGCAACTATGCTTTGCTTCTTCGAGCTCCAAGCAATCAAACCCGAATCAAAAGAGAAACCATTACCAGATGTAGACTTTCGGTCATCCAAAATACCTCCCCAATCAAATCACTAAAGCCAAGAAGATTAAACCTCTTAGAAGTTTAGTAGTGAATATCAAAATTTAGAGTGTCTTTCACATACCTCAAAATTCTCTTTTCTTCCTTCAGATGTATTTCAGATGGCTTTGTCATGAATCTTGGAACAAGAGAAGTTGAACAAGCAATATGAGGTCTTGTGTGGATTAGAAACATCAATATTCCAATGATACTTATGTATGTTATCTCATCAACTATTTCAGCACCATCATCTCTGCGCAACACAATTCCATGAGTAGTTTGAGTGGAAGTTTTTTAACAATCAACCATATAAATCCACTTCAATATTTCTTTTACATACTTTGTTTGACAAATGGAAATTTCATCCTCCCTTTGATAAACCTCCATTCCCCAAAAATATTGCATGAGACCCAAATCTTTCATCTCAAATTCATTCATAGGAATTTTGAATTCATCATTCATCTTAGAAATGCTACACATATATAATAAATCATCAACATACAAACTTACAATAAGAATATCATTACCATCTTGTTTGTAGTAAAGTGTAGGTTCACTCTTACTTCTTTTGAACCCATTCTCGTGAAAATATCCATCAATCCTAACATACCATGCTCTTGGTGCTTGCATGAGGCCATACAAAGCCTTCTTCAACTTGTAGAATTGATATTCTTTTCCTTTCACTTCAAAACATTGTGGTTGATCAACATAGACTTCTTCTTCCAAGTACCCATTCAAAAAGGAACTTTTCATATCCTTGTGATGAATGCTCCATTTCTTTTGAGTTTCTAATGAAATCATCATTCTAACAATGTCTTATCTTGCTATTGGTACAAATGTCTCCTCATAATCAATTCCATACCTATGTGTGAATCCTTTAGCAGCTAATCTTTCATTGTGTTTTTCAACACTCCCATCACTATTGTACTTTGTTTTGTAGACCGAGTTAGTACTAATCTTTTTCTTGTCATGTGGAAGTTCTGTAAGATCCCAAGTATCATTCCTATGACTAGAATCTGTCTATCCTTGCATTGCTTGTACCCAAACCTCATTAGTACATCTATATTCAAAACATGTTGGTTCAAAATCATCCTTGGAAAGAAAAGAAAAACTTATTGTCTCACCTATTAGATTTTATTCATGTTCTTGACTTGTACTCCTTTGGTAAATGTCACTTAATCTTCTTACCTTCCTTGTAGAACTTGAATTTGAAGTTGGGATTGCACTTGGAACTGAAGAACTAGATGAGGGGCTACTTGGTTGATTTGTAGCACTTGGAACTAAAATGTTTGTGGGATACTCATTATCAATATCATCAATAATACCTGTTATGACCATAACAATTTTTTATGGAATCCAAGTCTTGAGATTTAGCGAGGGGCGAAACCGGCGTAGAGATGCGATAGTTTGGAGGACAGAGCCACACCTAGCGAAAAAGCACTAAATATAGCGGAGGTGCAGGGTTAACGAGACATGACGGATCACGGATCTAAGGCACCACAAATCGACGGTCGACAATCGTATCGGGAGGATAACTAGCGTGGAGTTTAATTGTTTGAAAGCGGGCCGATGAAGATACCGTGGTTTCGCCTCAAGACCACGTGTCACCACGAGATGCATATCGAGGTGAAAAGAAGTCTACCCCAAACCACTTTGCCTTGTCCCCGATATCGGGAAGAGTGTATAAGGAGGGGACCCTCACCATTATTTTATGATATTTCAAATCATTTGAACCTTTGAAATTGGCACAAACACTCCGTTCGAACTAAGGCTCAATAGTGCATACTCGCGCATCCTCCACTCATTCGCAGGTATTTTTCATTATTGCCATGGATCATGTCATTATGTCTGTAACAGAACAAGATCTTGCCTCGAAAGAAGAAGCCCTAATTGAAAAAGACTGATATATTTGACACAGAAATATCCGTCTCACCCGTCTCTATATCCAAATCCAATTTGTCAGATAATGTAGGGAAACAAATACCTTTCCTCGAAGCGGTCCAAGCCTCCATAGTCTCTTATGCCTTTTAAGTCATGTTTCCCTTCCCGAAATTCATAAACTAGTGTGCAGAACAATACTCATAGGAAGAGAAGGTCGTTTTAAATAAGTTAGGGTCAGAGGTCCTGTGCAAGGTAGACAACCTGGCAGTTCGATAGGCCCTCAACATACCAGAGTCTCCCTCCGTAACATTTGTGGTGAAATAATGTAACTGCAAAGAGTATTCTAATTATTGTTGATGTATTATTCATTATATCAATCCCCTTTTGTGGATTGATCATGTCGGGTATTGTGAATGACCAAATCCCCTTTTGCAGATTGGTCAAACCCTAATTGTAATAAGCAGAATGAGAAGTCGGCCCCCAGATTAATTAAAGGTGGTTATAACCACCCAGATTGAGAATTCGGCGTTGACAGTGAAAAGATACGTCACTCCAACGCCTGTCATATTGTATAAATAAAGAGGCTAGCACCTCATTTGGACACACACTCACTTGTTCATCAGAGCACAAGTTCAGAGCTACAGTTGGAGAAGAAAGAAGAGAGAGAGAGAGGCACATTCTTGAGAGAGGAATTTTTGTATTCGTTTGAGTTATCTCTTGGCATTGTATTGGTTATCTATATTAAGGAAGTTTTGTTGGGTTTTCTCCCCCATGAGGGTTTCCCAGGATAAATGATGTGTCTCTTGTGATTGTGTATTTCTCAGTGATCCTATCTATGCTATTGTTATCTAGTGAAATGCAAAATAAACCTAATAATAGCTTGAACCTTAACATGGTATCAAAGCTAAGATGAAGAGAGCATCTTTCACAAGAGAAAGTGAAAAATGTCATTGTTGTCGTACATGCAAATTAGGGCTTTTTTGTTGGAGAAATATTTCATCCCCAAAACCATCTAGAAAAGTGTGCCTTCCTCAAGGATCACTTTTGTATCCTTGGCGCAAGTTTTCAGTGGCTAGATCTCCCGAAAAGTGAAACCCTAGTTTTCACAAAGTACCAGAAGTACCAGAAAACCAGAGTACCAGAAGTACCAAAAATAATATAGTACAAGAAGTACCAGAAAACCAGAAGCACCAGTCCAAAAATTTACAGATCATGTTTGGAGGGGTAAAATTTGGATGTTTTGAAATCTAACCACACCAGGCTACTCGCCTCAGCCCGGCACACCTCCTGGTAAGTTCAGAATTTAATTTTGAGCATTTTCATTTTTGGTCATTTTCCTAGCCCCAGGTAAAAGATGTCTGCAAGAACTAAGCTTGTTGACAAGATGGAAGGTGTGGAAAACTTTCGTGCTTAGAAGTATAGGATTGGTCTCATTCTTGAAGAGAATGACTTAGCAATATTTGTTAAATAAGAAGTACCAGAACCCACCGATGTTGAAGATAAATCAAAACACCACAAGGACATAATTAGGACCAAAAGAATCATTGCAGATCCAATCAAGGATCACTTGATTCCACATGTGTCATCAAAGAAGAATCTGAAAGAAATTTTTGATGCCCTAACCAGACTATATGAAGGAAAGAACATAAACCGAAAGATGAATCTAATAACTCAATTCAAGAATACAAGGATGCAGAGAGGAGAATCAATCCAAGAATATTTCTCTAGAATATCCCAATTCAAAGAACAACTAGAAGCGACCAGAAATGCTATAGACAAAGAAAAAATTATAATGATGGCCCTTAATGGTCTCACAAGACCATGGGATCCATTCATCCAAACTATTTGTGCTGGAACATAGAAACTAAAATTTGATAGTCTTTGGGAATAATGTATTCAAGAAGAAACAATAGTAGCTAACCGAGAAGATTTACTTTCAAGAGACGAAGATCAAACCCTAGCTACTCACACTAAAGGAGGAAGAAAGAAGTCTTACTTTCATAAAGAAACTCATAAAGAGTCTCACCCCCCAAAAAAATTCAGTCATAAATAATCTCAACCAAAGAGATTCTAAAAGAAAGGACAAAGAAAGGAAAGGGATTACTCATATGTATAATGCTACCATTGTGACAAGATGGGACATATTGTGATACATTGTTTAGCTAGACGAGAAGAATACAAGAGGAAAAATAAAATACATCATGCCCATGCAGTTGAAGATGAAGAGCCACCCACAAAGATGTTAAGAGAACAAATCAAAGACTATGTCTTAATATCGACCCTCTCAGGATCGGTAACACCTGGAGAGGACACTTGGCTCATTGATAGTGGTTCTTCCATGCACATGACAGGTCAAAAAGATATTCTCTCTTGCATTTCAGAAAAGAAGTTTTCTCAGAAAGTTACACTTGGAGATGATTGTCAATACCCTATCAAGGGAGTGGGAGAATCAAACTACAAGCTTAATTCAAGGAATTCAATGAAGATGAAGGATGCACTCTATTTACCAGGTTTGACAAAGAACCTACTCTCCATATCATCTCTAGAAAATAAAGGCTTCAGAATTGCCTTTATAGATGGAGAAGTTCTTATGTGGGCTAAAGGAGAAACCATGAAAGAAGCAATCACCATTGGAAAAGAAGAAGGTGGCCTGTATAAACTAAAGGGTCACTCAGAAGTATCCATGACCCATGCCATTGAGAATCCATGTGAACTTTGGCATAGAATATTAGCACACATCAACTACAAGTCATTACCATATATATGCAAGGTAGTCACAGGTTTACCAGAACTCAAGGTTGACCATGAAGGTGTGTGCAATGGATGTGCACAAGGGAAGAACATCAAGAACCATTTTCCAAAGAGAGACAATAAAGAAAAAGGAGTACTAGAACTCATTCACTCAGATGTGTTTGGCCCAATGCCATCATCCTCCATCAGTGGGTACGTATACTATGTATCTTTTATTGATGATTATTCTCGTAAAATCCGGGTTTACTTGTTGAAATCAAAAGATGAAGTGTTCAATAAATTCAAGGAATTCAAAGCCTTGATAGAGAATCTTTCTGAAATAAAGATCAAGATACTCAGGTCAGATAATGGAGGAGAATACACCTCAAAAGAGTTTTTAAACTATTGCAAAGAAGTCAGAATTAAGAGGGAGCTAACCACTCCTTACAATCCTCAACAAAACGGTGCAGCAAAAAGAAAGAACAGAACAATAATGGAAGCAGTGAAGACCATGATCCATGATCAAGATATTCCAATGTGCTTATGGGAAGAAGCAGGAAAAACAACAGTATATGTATAAAACCAATTGTCCCATAGTGCAATTGGGTTCAAGACCCTTTGAAGAGATGTTCTTTGGAAAGAACCAGAAGTAAGACATCTCAAAATATTTGGCTGCCCAATATTTGTACATATTCCGAAAGAGAAGAGAAGCAAGTTACAAGATGGACCCTTCAGAAAAGAAGGGAATAGTTGTTGGATACTGTGAAGTCTCCAAAGCCTTCAGGTTTTATATACCAGGTCACCATCACATTGAGATCAACAGGGATGTGAATTTTGATGAAGATGCAACACTCAAGAAATCAAGAAGATGCCAACTTGAAGAAGTATATGAAGAGGAACTTGTAGCTCCCAGAGTTGCAGAACCAGTGAGGGAAGTCATAGCTTCCCCCGATGAGGAAAGTCTAGAAGATCATGACATAGTAGAATTTCAAGAACCTCCTTAGATGATGATCTCCCATAAGAGGAAGCCTAGGGAGCTTGGGATAGGGAGCTTATTCAATATGGTGAGAAGTATGGTGCTCACAAAGGAACCACAAGACAGGTGAAGAGACCTAAGCCATTTTCCAGTTATATGACTTTGATGTGTGATATCCTAGAGAAGGAGCCTACCTTCTTTGTAGAAGCCATTCAAAAGAAAGTATGGACAGATGCCATGAAAGAAGAATACCAATCCATAATAAAGAATGATGTATGGGAAATAGTTCCCAGACCGAAGAGAAAGGATGTTGTATCTTCCAAATGGATTTTCAAAATAAAACATGTTGCTGATGGAAGTATTGAGAAGTATAAAGAAATATTTGTCGCTCATCGCTTTTCTCAAAAGGAATGCATTGACTATGAAGAGAAATTCGCTCCTGTAGCCAGTTACTTCGATCAGAACCATCATATCCCTTTCAACTAAGATGAAGTGGAAATTACACCAAATGGACCTAAAGACAACCTTCCTAAATGGTGTCATAGAAGAAGAAGTGTATATAGAACAACCTCAAGGATTTGAAGTTGAAGACATAAAGACTCATGTCTACAAGTTGAAGAAGGCTCTGTATGGGTTGAAGCAAGCTCCTAGAGCTTGGTATGGAAGGATAAACAGTTTTTTAACAAGCTTGGTATTTACCAAGAGTAAAGTTGATTCTAACCTCTACTTCAAGGTTATGAATGATGATCCAGTGATATTGTTGATGTATGTAGATGACTTATTCTTAACTAGATAAGAAAATATCATCACCGAATGTAAGAATAAGTTCACTTCTGAATTTGAGATGAAAGACCTTGGCCTAATGCATTATTTCTTAGGTCTTGAGGTATGGCAGAGCCCATAAAGGATCTTCCTTAACCAAGGGAAGTATGAAGTTGAAATCCTAAATATATTTGATATGTTGGAGTGCAAGTCCACGAGTACACCCATGGAAATGAAGTTGAAGCTTCTGGTCAACACTTCGTCAAAATTAATTGATGCCACGTTGTATATACAAATCATTGTATCGATGATGTATGTAGAGAAAACCATAGTAGACATTTGTTTTGCTGTGAACACTTTGAGTCAGTTTATGGTAGAACCCAGACATGTTCACCTAGTTGCTGCAAAACATGTGATGAGGTACCTTAAGGGTACATTAGATTGTGGTCTCAGTTATGATGGAGATCATGATTTCACACTGAGTGGGTACACTAATTCACATTGGGCTGGAAGTGTCTTTGAGAGGAAGAGCACTTCAGGATGTTGTTTCGAATTGGGATCAACCATGATCTCATGGCAGATTAGGAAGCAATCAAGCATTTCTCTCAGTACAACAGAAGTAGAATACCTTGTTTTGTGTTCTACCAGTTGTGAAGCCATATGGCTTCGTAAGTTGTTGACTGGTCTATTTGACCTAGAGATGGAAGAAACCATGATCCCATGTGACAAACAGAGTTGCATAAAGATGACAAAGAATCTTGTATTTCATGGCAAGTTGAAACACATAGATATCCGATACCATTACATCTATGACATGGTGTAGAGAGGAGCCATAAGGCTCCAATTTGTTAGAATAGATGAACATGTTGCCTATGTGTTGACCAAGCCTCTATCTCGTGTAAAGTTTGAGCACTTTTGATATAAGCTCGGTATAGTTTGAAAGGACCTCCCTCGATAGGGGGAGTAGTGTTGTGTTGATATGCCAGCCTAGTGTTGTGCTTCCATCTTAATTGTTGTGTTGAGATGTCAGCCTAGTGTTGTACTGCCAATTTAATTGTTGTGTTGAGATGCCAACCTAGTGTTGTGCTGCCAGCTTAATTGTTATGTTGATATGCCAACCTAGTGTTGTGCCTCCAGCTTAATTGCTATGTTGATATTCCAACTTAATTTTTGTGTTGTGACTCCATCTTAACTGTTGCGTTGAAATTCCAGCTTAATTGTTGTGTTGTGATTCCATCTTAATTGTTGTGTTGTGATTCCAGCTTAATTGTTGTGTTGTGATTCTAGATTAATTGTTGTGTTGAGATTCCATCTCAATTGTTGTGATGTGTCAGCCTCGTACTGTGATGATGTGACAACCTCGTGTTGTGATGATGTGCCAGCCTCGTGCTATGATGACGTGCCAACCTCATGCTGTGATGATGTGGAAAACCTCGTGTTGTGATGATGATGTATTAGTTTTATACTAATCCATATTGATGTAGATGATGATTTCATTCCATTGTGAATGACGATGTTGCTGATGAGAAAAACTTCCAATGATTTATAGATATTCCAGTCAGTTTTCCAAGATGTTGTTGATGATGTTGTCCTCTCTCTCGCCTGATGTTGTTGTAAGAATACCCTTCTTGTTAAGGGGGAGTGTTGAAATAATATAATTGCAAAGAGTATTCTAATTATCATTGATGTATTATTCATTAGATCAATCCCCTTTTGCGAATTGATCATGTCGGGTATTGTAAATGACCAAATCCCCTTTTGCAGATTGGTCAACCCCTAATTGTAATAGGAAAAATGAGAAGTCGGCCCCCAGATTAATTAAAGGTGGTTATAACCACCCAGATTGAGAAGTCGGCCCTGCTAGTGAAAAGACACCTCACTCCAGTGCCTCCCAGATTGTATAAATAAAGAGGCTAGTGCCTCATTTGGACACACACTCACTTGTTCATCAGAGCACAAGTTCAGAGCTACAGTTGGAGAGGAAAGAAGAGAGAGAGAGTTGCATTCTTGGGAGAGGACTTTCTTTATTTGTTTGAGTTATCTCTTGGCATTGTATTGGCTATCTATATTAAGGAAGTTTTGTTGG
Source organism: Picea sitchensis (assembly GCA_010110895.2). Lineage (NCBI taxonomy): Eukaryota > Viridiplantae > Streptophyta > Pinopsida > Pinales > Pinaceae > Picea > Picea sitchensis. The sequence goes on along the minus strand of SNQJ01S0012888.1, from coordinate 32,862 downwards.
GTTTTCTCCCCCATGAGGGTTTCCCAGGATAAATGATGTGTCTCTTGCGATTGTGTATTTCTCAGTGATCCTATCTATGATATTGTTATCTAGTGAAATGAAAAAGAAACCTAATAATAGATTAAACCTTAACAATTTGAACCCTTCGAGGAATAAAATTTAGTTGTTGTTTACAGAGAATGTCCCCTTGAGGTCAAAACCCTATTTTTGCAGAAAATCATTAAACTCAAGCATTATTCTGAAGGTTTGTCTTTTCCAATGAGTGTAAGCGTCATGGTCATCAAAGTCCAGTGGGTCTATTCCATACTCTGTCATATTTTAGGTTTAGATAATGAAAAACATGTAGTTGAGGTCATGCTGGTTTCTTGTTAACTTTTTTCCAGTCGGAGTCCAGTCAGTCAGTCTGTATCAGTTTTGATAAGTTCATAGATGATAATGTACATAAAAACTAGTGTATTTCCAATCACTAAGGCACTTCAGGTATTACACACACTTGCTAAAATTGTTCCTAGAGACAAACAAGACAAAATTCTCTAAAGCTGCATTCATCTCGACGGAATGAAAAAGCATCACGATACTCACTTTTATAAATAATATCATGTCCAGAAGTTACATCTTAATCTTCAATACTATCTTGCCAAGAGTCCTAGAGGACATGAAAATCTATTTGCAGCCAAATCCAGAAAACAGAGTGGGAGATTGGGTGTTGTTCATGCATTCTATAGTAATTTGGGTATATGGCTTCCCAGAAGCAACTTACCTGTTGCTGATTTTTCTGACACCTAGAGCCTTTTCCCTAGAGTTCATCAGGCAAAGAATCCACTCAGAAATAAAACATTTTCTGAAAATGCACAAGGTGTCCAACCTAAAATTTCCTTTCACAATAGGACCCTTTGTTGTGAAGACTAGATTCTGCATGCCTCAGATCCATGCCAAACTCAAGGAGTTTGGATTTGTGTAGCTACAAGGGAGAAGATATGATCCACATCAGGTCATCTATAAAAGAAGATTGATGATAAAACATAGCCCTTATGAACATGAGTATGTTGAAGGTTTTGATAAATTGGCAAATCTAGAAACCTGTGTAGATATGGAAGTCATTTTGCATCCTGATCAGACACAACAAATAGGGCCAACCCTACAACAAACTCAAACAGAAAGAACTCCTCCAAGGATAATTATCAAAGCTTCCAAGATGAGCGTTTATAACAAAAGGAGTAGTTCATAGGCCCTCCACACCAGTGGTCAGCAAAATGTTCCCAAGAAAATGAAAATAACACAATATCCACAGATAGTAGACTTGGAGGAAGAAGAAACTAAAGAAAAAATGAGCATGGAAATGGTGGAGAGTGGGACCAAAAATGAAGAGGCTGGTACATGAAGCATGCCACAGAGTGAAGGCATTTCAAGGGCTTTCAGCAACAAGAAACATGTCTTTGATAAGACACCTGGAGCAGTCTACCAATCCCAAGAAGATTTAGCAAATCCATATGATATGAAAGGGAGCTTGTCCATGAGTGAAATAAGAGATTTGATACTCGAGGTAGAAAGGATTTCTCAGCATAAGTCTTCCCTGTTCTCAGTCAGGGTTGTAGAGAAGAAGACACTCAACATAGTGATTGCAAATGATGATAACGTGTTTGAGATCAAGCTACATTATGAAAACATCAGTGCCCCAGACAAAGTGAAGTTCCACAAAAACACTAGTGACATGTTGTATTCAGACTATCTAAATCTGAGATTGAGGGTTTCAAGGTTGAAAACTCATGCACTTAAGTTGGAAGGGAAATTGAGGCAAGTAAAAGCATCCAGCAGAGCCTGGTAGAGTTAAGTCAAGAGATTAGAATCTGAAGTCCCTCAAGGGGTAAACAATTCCTTAGATGAGAAAGACAAGATGATTCAAAGAATGAAGAAGAGGCTAAATATGTCTTCCACAGAGAATCCACAGAAAATAGAGTTGTCTGTTCTAGAAAAAGAAAAAGAGACAGTTTGACAAGAAGCACTAAATTACAAAGCCAAAGTATTGCAGCTAGAGAAGGAAAAGGAGAATTGGTCACAAGGATAGGTAGAAGTATCAAACATGGTTGCACCTGTACCTGGTATAACAGGAGCTGATTCAAACACTAAAGATATCCTCCAATCTATGTCCCAAGTTAGCTTGAAGGCAAGAGAAATCAAAATCCTTAAGGGCATCATAGATAAGATGCAACAAGAAATGAAAATAAAGGATGAGAAGATGGCCCAGTTCCCAAAATAAAATCAAGATTTGTAGGAAAGAGTAAACACGTTAAAGATGAGGTTGAAGGGTAAAGCACCTGTGTAGGGAGCTAAACACATAATCTGGGATTCTATTGTTGTTGAAGATGCTAAGTTCAGGGTGTACCTAAATTTCATAAATGAAAAAGATAGAATGACTATCACTTCTCGAAGCAAGTGTATTGTTGTGAATGAGACACTGGCAAAAAAACCCTTAGAGTGGGCCCAAAACACTATAAATTTGCTAAATTTCGTTCCCACTACTGAAATTCAGACCATTGGGGTCAAAGACAGGACTACACTGATAATTTGGGCCGGGAGGATCATTGCTAAGAACAACTTGCTCAGGTCAGTTCAAACGAAATCCGTACAGATAGAGAAGAGTATACATGAATTCAAGGATTTGTTTGAACAATTGTTTATAAAAGGCCTCCCACCATTTTGGGACAACAAAGGGAAATTATATGATCAAGATGAATACAATTATCTCCTCTCCCAGTGTGGAATGGATCATTCCAAGTTTGAAGGCCTGGAGGAAAACCTAAAAGGACCAAATCTGGTAGAGTTTTTGACCACAGATTTTGAGATCTTAAATCAGTTCAAGACTACAAAGACCGGAATTCCAACTATGAATTATGCTACTTGCATCGACCTAGATATTATGATGAAGTAAATGATGGATTACTATACTCTTTTTGACTTATAATGGAAAGAGATCGTTCGGCTAGGCAAGACAAAATGCAATTTTCTAGGAACCAACAAATAGCCTCCAAGTGTCACCAGATTGGCGAGTTCGACAGAAGATCAAAGCAAGACAGATGGAAAAAACAAAAGGCGAGCACTCAAATAAATCAACCGTTAGTTTATGAAATATTTTTGTTTAATCATTGTAAATCGGTTCACATACCGAGACTGTCAGTTGAAATTATCTTAGTTTGTTTTAGAAGCTGAAACGTTTCAGTTCAGCCATTGTAATCAAATTGTATAAGTACGAGAAATTTTGAATGAATTAATGTTGTCAAATGTGCAAGGGAACCTTTTTGTTGTTCCTAAACTCAATTGTAATTTTCTAGAGCTGAATTGAATACATATGCATAAGCTTATGAAGTCTCTATGAAAAGATACTAATGGTGGTGATATGAGTTTTTTCTCCTTTCATTGTATGTATTTCCTGTGCTCTTTAATTCCATTTTTATTTTCTTTTGTTTAAATTGGAGAGTTAAAGGCCCATAATTCATCTTGTGAAGCTCTCGACTTAAGCAATTTAAACTGTGTAATTTTCTTCCTAGTTAATTCAGAATCCATTTCAATAATGCTCTAATGTAGTTATTTGTTTTCTCCTTCGTCCTACACTCTGCTTTCAATCAATTTATAACTCAGATTCATTGCATCATTTAGCCTTTACCCTCTAGAGATTTTTACCGTCTAGTTAATGTTTTCATTCACTTTCAGAATTTCGACTCCATATCCCTAAGTGTCCCTCCCTTTCCTTGCCATCAACTTTATAAAAAACCCCAAAACAAAACCAAATCTAGCCATTGGTTACCAAAGAAACATCAAGTGACAAGAGAGATCCCTCTCTGAGATGAGTCGTCTAGTGCCCAGATCTAAAGTTAGTTGAAATAGTTACCTCTGTTGTTTGTCTATCATCCGATTTTTTTTTACAGAGTGCTAACATTCTGGAGTTGTTGTCAGGGAATGAAATTAAAACCTTCCCTGGGAGAAAAACGACTTAAATAATCAGTTTTAATCCCTGAGGGTGACAGTGGATCAAATACCTTATTGGATGAGATTATTTTTACCCTGGCGACAATGTTACCAAAATACCAATTGCACCAAAAAGTGTGAGCTAGAAATCCTGGCTCCCAAGAGAATTCACATTAGGAGCAACCCAGACCCAGAAGATGCAATCCATGTGTCTGATCTTGAAAATATTGTACATAAAAGAAAATAAAAGCAAGTAAGCCTAGTGTTGCATTTAGAATGATATCTATCCTTACCCAAGGATGGAGTGACAAGCATTGAAGATCTTGAGTTTGGTGTAAAATTTGAACAAACTCTGTTCAAAACTAAATCTGAATCTTGTCTGAGCGAGGTCATCTTTAACGAAAAGAGATTCCAAGATTTGATTTTAGCTACATATTCAAAGCCTATAGTGATTCACACTCAGAACCAACAACCACTTCGACCCCTCATAGCAGCCATGGCAGCTAGATTTTCTCCTCTTGTGCTTCTTGGTCAGTTACATGATCTACCTCGAGAGTATAATCTAAGGATCAAATTGTATGATGCGGAAGGCAATGTTTCAGTCTAGAAACATTTAGATTGGTTCAATGATTTTATAGAATTGGAAGAAGTAGACTTTGAGGATGCTAAAATGAGGTTGTTTGCACAAAGTCTTGCAGGAGAAGTGAGGAAGTGGTTCAGATCCCTTCCAATAGCTAGTATCGTAGATTTTGAGGCCTTTGAAACCAGTTTCCTTGCAAAATGGGGCGACACGAAAAATTCCCTCCAGTTGTTAACTCAGTATAACAGCATGAAGAGATCCCTTGATGAAACAATGAAAGAGTTTTCAGCGATATTCGTAAAGGCCTATAATTTGATTACTGTTGAGGTAACCCCCCCCCAGCCTAAAGATGCTCAGCTAAAATATGTTGATTCTTTTTGAAAGTGTTTTTTTTTATTAAGGGAATGAAGATATTGATTCTTTTGAAAGTGTTTTTTATTTTTTATTAAGGGAATGAAGATATTCTACATAACTAATATGATGAGTGATTCCATAGAGGTCAAAGTGAATCTAATGGCTTCCATAAAAATCAAAGTTGACTCTGGAAGGGACATGAAAAAAGCTCAAGATAAGGCACAACCTTCAACTTCACAAACATAAGAAGAAAGGTTTGAAATGATGATGAGAACCATGGAGAGAATGATGGAGAGAATGGCTTTAGATAATAGGACTAACCCTAGAGAACAGGGTGAATGTCCACCCAGAAATCAGAGGAGACCAACAATCCTACAAATCAGACAAAGAGAACAAAGAAATCAGGGGAATTAGTCAAATCAAGGAGATCTGAGAAATCAGGAAAATCAGGGAAATGAGGCGAATCAGGCAAATCAGGCAAATCAAGGGAATCAGGGGGATCAACAAGTAAGGCCTCCCTTCCAAAATAATTATGTAAATGAAAATTATGGTGTAAATTTTGAAGACAACATGAACTGTTGTGATGATAAAGAAACATAGGTGTTTTTGACTAAAGAAGAACATGACCAATTCATGGATTCAAATGAGATCTTCATGCAAGATGAGGAGGAGAGGTTATCAGTGGAAAGGGAATATTACCAAAAAGGATTGCAGGATGACATCATGCAATTCCAGAGACAATACAATCTTCGAAATTAGAGAGTACCTGAAAACCCCCCAAAGGGAAATCCTTCAAAAGGAAATCCTCCAAAAGGAAACCCTGCCAAAGAAGATCAAAGTAACATACCCTCTTCAAGTCATCCTAAAATAGATTCTACTGCAAAAGGTACTACGGGAAAAGGAAAGCAGAAAGAAGAGCCCCAAAAGAAAATATTAGAGGCAAGGAAAGAAACAGTCACCAAAGAGGTAGAGAAAATCTCATCTTCCTTTAATTTTGAAAGTGATATGGATAAGATTTAATTTCTCCACCATTCAATGAATTGATCAAGAACATCGAATATAGAAATCATATCATCAAGATGCTTAAGACAAAGCATACTTCTGATACTCTGAACGTACAAGATAATCACCCTGCCATCTTATTTGGGCCACGAGTAGAACAAAATAGTGATAATGAAGAAGTTCCCCTTTTCTATGTCAGTCTGAAAATACATGATATGACTCTGCATAATGCCATGTTGGATTTAGGAGAATCTCATAACCTAATGCCTAAGGTGGTCATGGACCAACTAGACCTGGAAATCACAAGGCCTTGCAAAGACCTGTTCTCTTTTGATTCTAGGAAGGTGAAGTGCCTGGGTCTTATAAAAGATCTAGTGGTATCTTTGACATAGATCCCAACAAAGAACATGGCTATGGATGTAGTGGTTTCTGATATTCCTCCCAAGTTTGGCATGGTGTTATCAAGGTATTGTGCTGCAAAATTAAAGGGAACTCTCCAGATGGACATGTCATATGCCACCATCCTTGTCTTTGGTCAAGACAAAAAGTTGTATAGAGATGTTTTGCTCAAATACATGGTAAAAAACAAGCCACAAACGAGTAATCATCCCATCAACTCTGTGGAAACTGAGTTGGGATCTTCCATTTTCTTCAATGACCTGTGTTTTGAAGAAAAAGATTCAGAAATTGATATGGCTGATAAAGAGAGATCTGATTAGAAGATTGAGGAGTTTTCATAGCAGTAGGATAACACAAAAGATCAGACATGGAAGACGAGTTTCGATCGAGCTTCCCACAGAGAGGGAGTAGGGGCTGACATATGGATCAATCACCCCAAAGGAGATTCAAAATTGTGTTCTTATAAACTTGTTTTTGAGTGCACGAATAACATGGCCGAATACGAAGCATTGAGATTGGGGTTGAAGGTTTTGAAAGAATTGGGTTCCAAAAGAATTTTTGTACATGGATACTCTGAGCTAATTATAAATCAAATCAAAGGAATATACCAAGCAAAGCATCCCAGACTGAGGGCTTATAGGAAACTGGTACTAGATCTCACAGAAAATTTTTCAGAGTATAATCTTTCAGCAATTCCAAGAGAACATAATCAGATTGTTGATGCGTTGGTTACTTCAGTAGCGGTTTTAAAATTTCAAATCTTCCCTAGCAGAAAATATGAGGTTGATGTCAAATACAGGTGAGCAGTACAAGATAATATTGAATACTGAGAGGTTTTTGAAGATGAAAAACAGATAGAAAGCTTCCTCAATATGGAGAATGAATTTGAGAATCTTAATATTGATTAAGAATACCGTGATGAAGAGGTAGATACAACTTATTTCACAAAGGATGGGTACTTTTACAATCATATTGTAGGAAGAGACATAGTCTAGATAAAGAGAAACATCATTCCCAAGGATCTGGTTCCATTGGAGAAACTCTTTGATAATAATGATGTGACTAGAAGTCCAAAAATCACAGTAAATGAAGGGGATGTAGAAGATTCAAATGTTGGGACTCAGGAGGACCCAAATATCATTAAGTTGTCTAGAACACTCATCCCTGAATTCAAGGAGAAATATATCAAATTAATGAAAGAGTTCCCTGATATTTTTGTCTGGAGCTATGATGATGTGAAATTCTATGACACTAGTATAACTCAACATGTGATCCCAATCAAAGAAGATCACAAACCTTTCAAACAAAAGTTAAGAAGGATAAACCCTTTGTTTCTACCCTTGATTGAGAAAGAGGTGAAGACGCTATTTGAATCCAAGATCATAGTATCCCTGAGGTTTTCTAAATGGGTGTAAAATGTTAGAATATAATAGATGTGATCATTTTACCATTGACAATATCACTATTGTCACCCAACTATAGGCCAAAGACACCCTCCGAGCACCTTAACCTTGACACAGAATCACTTTGGAAGAAAACCCTAGGCTAGATAGCCAAAAAAAGAGTAGTGCACCAACAAGTGCTGATCAGATAGTCCAAACCCTAGCCAAGAGATATTCCAAGCCAAAACGTAATAGGTAGCTGCACCAACTCCACCGACAACTCTCCTCCAAAACTGGTCACTACAGTGCGCACAAGTGCTTCTCTGCAATTCTGAGACTTCCTGCAAAAATGAGAATTGGCCTCCTGTATTTATACTAATTTCTGGCTAACTGCCTGGGCCGACTTCTCATTCTGGGTATCTATCTGTTCAATATATATTAATTCTTTTGGCCGACTTCTTCTCTTAGAGGCTAATAACCTAATATAAATTATCCTCTTGAGCCAACATGTCTTCTAGGGTTATTAGCCAGCTCATTAGGGTTTCTTCTTTCTTTCCGGAGTATTCTATTCTCGCCAAGTTTACACGTGGAGGTAAATACCTCCCACAACTACCATAATATCAACACTCCCTCCTAGCTAGGGAGGTATTACAGGTAATGGTCTTGAGCATGAACATACCGTTCACCCAGTAGCATCAACATTGACTATCTCATGACTAGATCATGAGCATCATCATCACCATCAGTATTATCAGTCGTATCATCTCTCAAAACCATACTCCATCTGATTAATTAGACATGATGTTGGATAAGTCACTCACACCACAGAGTGATACAAGAGCCATTGTTCTAACATGTACATATGTCCTAGTAGAGTAAATGTTCTGAACCATTTTTCGTCCAGGAAATATTTGTTCTTTGATCATCCATCTAGCTGATAATAATTTCCAATACTTTTGATAGTCTTCAAGGAAATCAAAATAAAATAGAATGTAACTATGTCTATCCATAGTAGTAAATAACTACAATCCAATGGTACACTACCACACCAAGTAACACACAAGTAGTTGATCAACAACGTATAGTCACGAACAATGGAACACATCCACCACAATAGTATACATCTACTGTCATACAGTCTTCATAACAATCATCTAATATCAACCTGCATAGGAATAATGTTATTATATAAATTGAATCATATGGGCCATTCTTCCACTCACATCTGTGAGATCTTGGAAGACAATCTTCCCTCAAATGGTAAGACATCAATGATGAGCTATCTGGACTATTCTTCTCAAGCAAGGAAGAATAATTTTCCTCATTTTTGAGCATGGACCATTCCCCACCCTAGGCCATTCCTCCAACACTAAACAAAGTGTGAGCTAGAGACAATGAATCCACCCTAAGGAATTCCTGTCCTTGATTGTTGAGCCTGGACCATTCCCCACCCTGGGCCATTCCTACGACACTAAACAAAGTGCAACCTAGAGAGAATGAATACACCCTAAGGAATGACTGTCCGAACCATTTCCCCTGTTAACCACAAGAGGAAAAGTTTGTCCTGTACCAACCTCCAAAACAGACCATTCCTAATATTAACCACAATGAGAAATCGTTGTTCGGCGAGGTGGGCCAGTCTTCTTGAGTAACCCTCAAGAAGAGAGACTTCCCTATACCACTCCCCATGTTAACCACCATGGGAATTCATTTTTTATGGTACATTAACAATCTGGACCATTTTTTGAACTATCAGAAATCTCAGTCCACTTTCCGAACTGGAAAGGAAACTACTCATCCTGGACCATTTTTTTAACTGAAAAATGATTGTCCATAAGTCAATACATATCAGTTCTCCCTCCCAACCTAGGAGTCATCTCTTCCTTTTTCAATAAGGAAGTCGCTTACACGAGCTCTAGCTTGACTACACAAATTCTTTCATCTTGGACAAAAGCTTTACCAAAATGTTTGTTTATCTGCTCATCTGTGGGGATATGTATTGGACAACAACTTTCTCCTTTGTGGACTTCATCATGGATAATGTAATGCTTGATTTCAAATGTACTTTGGTCTGGAACACTAGTCTTCTCTGAAGGCTTCATGTAGCTCTGATCAATAAAGTATATCATTGTTTGAAAACTGGAACATATCCATGTGGAACTTCTTTTGTCATCATGAGATCTGATCTTCTCAGTAATCATCTTGATATAATATCTCTGTTATAGAAAATATTCACCACACTTCTATTGTGCACTGGAGGTTCTACACCAAGTTATCTTCTTCCATCTGCATACAAGGGTCTCTTTCTGGTATGCCTCAAAGTCTTGAGGTTGCTCTTCATACGCTCTTTGTTCAATTTGTTAGGAGAACAATATTTTCATTTATTTGGTGTAAAACTTCAACCCATGGATATTGCGGATGATACAATGACTCGTGCAGAGATATATCTGGTTTACTGGAACAAGTTATCATCATAGTCTTCTCCCTCCATCTGGGATAACCTCTAGTTCCGGATCTTGCAATTCTTACATATATACATTGTTCTTCATCACAACATTTAGTTCCTATGCTTGATTTCTTTTAGTGAGTTCATATCAGGCTGGTAATCTTGTGATTCTTAATGACTGGTTGTTCTGGCTTTTCTTTCTTTCTTGGAATCTTCATGTTCTTCTTCATGTTTCTCTTTAGCTCTTGGATCCATGGAGTTTCTTATAGATTCCATGGCCTAAATATTCCACTTCTTCCTTTCGGATGTGGATGGACAACCAGGGATACTTTAAGGTTTCTCTTCGAAGAAGACTTCTTCTGAAGTTGAACTGGACACGTATTGTCTTTCATGCCTGCTACCGTGGATTATAGGATTAGGTCCCTCCTAATCCTTGCTTCATGTATGAGTGCATATAATTGGCTCCCTCCATCTAACAGAGTCCATTCTTCCGTCTGCATCCTTATTGTCTACTACAATATATAATTGGCTCTCTTTGTCTGACAAAGTCCATGCTTTCTTCTTGTTGTCTTCTACAAAAATGTCATAAGTCTTTCTCCAATTTCCTCTTGATTGTTGACTTCTTTATGTCTTTGCTTCTTCTAGGTCTCTTCATGATGGATTCGACTTATCTTGCAATATCTTTCACATGATTTTTTTGACGTATTTAATCCTTTCATGTGTATTATCTAATGACATCCATCCTTATCTTGTTGTAATTTCATAGGTATCGTTATTCTTGGAACACATTATCTTCCAAGAGATAGATATACAAGATATGTACAGAGACGATGCAAACAAGATATGTACAAGAAATAAGAAGAGTATTGTTACCTTTATAAGAAGAAGTCTCTTTCATCTTGCTTAGTCTTCTTTGTAGGTTCCTTTTCTTTGACAATTGATGCTTCATGTTTCTCCTTTTCATTGATCCTTGATTCTTCTTGAGCACAACAAGTCCAATTTCTTCAAATGTCGGATACTCCTTTCTTGTGCTCATGCTTGCAGCAAATGCATCCCACGTCTTGGGAAGACCATTGAGTACTATGTTTACCAACTCCTTCTCTAATATGATCTCTTCAATAGCTTGTAGTTGATCTCTTAACTGAGAGATTCTCACAAAGTATGATGTTATGTTGTCGTCATCATTCATCTTCATGTCACAGAGTTCATTCTTCAGACTTATTACTTGTCCAATGTTTCTGACTGAGAAGAGGTTTGTTAGGGCATCATACATGTTATTTGATGAGTTAATATGGGAGATGTAGGGTATCAAGTGGTATTTTATAGAGTCCACTATGATACTCATGGAATTGATGTCACCGTCTTTGAACTTCTCCATAGCTGCAACATTATGTGGTTCCTTCTCTTTTCCTTCTTCAAACTCTGGTTTCACGATCTTTCCTTTAATGATATACAACACTTTATTATTGGCAAGGATGAGGTCCATCCTTGCCTTCCACACTCTGAAGTTAGAAGCTCCATCTAACTTGTTCTCTGAATTCATAGAATAAGTCATGGCTGCTTTGACTTGATCAAACCCTAGATTTGACCAAAAATCAAACTTCATGTCTTGGTTTGCTGAGAGTACCAGAAGATGCGCTAGGCTAGGGCATACTAATCTATCCAGAGATTAGGTCAATTCCTTCACTTAAGGTGCCACAATGAGAGGATTAGGGTTTCTGCAACTGCACCTGCTAGTAACCCTAGCTGCAGTGCTATGGTGACTGCTCCTGCTAGAAACCCTAGCGACAGTTCTTCAACGAGCTTAATATCCTTATGACTATGTTTCCTTATAGCAGTTAGACTGAATGAAGGAGGTGTGGGCCCATAACCTATTAGAATATAATGGATGTGTTCATTTTACCATTGACAATATCACTATTGTCACCCAACCATAGGCCGAAGCCACCCTCCGAGCACCTTAACCTTGACAGAGAATAAATCCGGAAGCAAACCCTAGGCTAGATAGCCAAACAAAGGGTAGCACACCAACAAGAGTTGATCAGATAGTCCAAACCCTAGCCAAGAGATAGTCCAAGCCAAAATGTAACTGCTAACTACAACAGTTGCACCGACAACTCTCCTCCAAACCTATGCACAAATCTGGGCACTGCAGTGCATACAAGTGTTGCTCTACAATTCTGAGATTGCCTGCCATAATGAGAACTTCCCCTCTATATTTATACTAATTTCTGGCTAATTGTCTGGGATGAATTCTCATTCTAGGTATCTGTCTATTAAGTATATATTAATTCGTCTGGTCGACTTCTTCTCTTCGAGGCTAATAACCTAATATAAATTATCCTATTGAACCGACATGTCGTCAAGGGTTATTAGACAACTAATTAGGGTTTATTCTTGCTTTCCATAGTATTCTATTATCGCCAGGTTTACATGTGGAGGTAAATACCTCCCGCAGCTACCATAATATCAACATAAAATATGGTGTCATTCAGAAAAAAAGTGGAGAAATCAGGTTGTGTGTGGATTTTAGAAATCTGAATAGATTATCCCTAAAGGACCACTACCCACTACCTAAGATGGATCACATTTTACATAAAGTGGTAGGTTCTCAGAAAAGGTCAATGTTAGATGGCTTCTCTGGATATAATCATATTATGGTGCACCTTGAAGATCAAGAGAAGACAACCTTCACAACTCCATGGGGAAGATTCATGTATGTCAAGATGCCATTTGGGCTCGTGAATGTAGGGGCAACATTTCAAAGAGATATGGACATAGCTTTTGCTGATGAAAAATACAAATTCATTGTTATCTACCTAGATGATATCACTATGTATTTTGGTTCAGATAAAGAACACCTCAAGCATCTAAGAAGGGCATTTCAGAAGTGTAGAAAGTTTGGAACCTCGTTGAACCCTAAGAAGTCAAATTTTTCCATGGAAGAAGGAACATTTTTGGGTCACATTATTTACAAAGAGGGGATAAAGGTAGATCCCAACAGATTTAAGAGGATCTTAAAAATTGGCATACCCAGAAGTAAAAAACAGGTACAATCTTTCCTGGGAAAAGTGAACTTTCTGAGAAGGTTTATCCTTAACATGGCTGAAATCATAAAGTATATTACCAACATTCTCAAGAAAGGAAATGAAATAAAGTGGACCCCTAATGCCACAAAATCCTTTGAAGACATCAAAGTGGAATTAACCAAGGCTCCAGTATTGGCCAGCCCAAAATTTGAAAAAGACTTCATATTGTTCTCCTTTGCCTCAGAGCACACAATTGTTGGTGTTTTACTATAGAAAGATGAGAAGAATTTTGAGAATACCATAGCATATTACAGTAAGATATTGATGGATGCCCCTTTGAAATATGATATCATGGAGAAGCAAGCATATGCAATAGTCAAGGCCTTGAAAGAATTCATAGTTTACATATTGCATTCCCATAATACTGCTTATGTGCCCATTAGCTCTGTAAAAGACATCTTGACCCAACCTGATCTTGAAGGAAAGAGGGGTAAATGGATAGCAGTGCTATTAGAATATAACCTTGAGATCAAACCCACCAAGTTGATCAAGGGACAGGGGCTTGCGAAGTTGATGGCACATACCAATTGTGAACTCCTAGGAATAAATTTCATTGTAGACCCGTCAGAGGGTGCAGAAGAAGAGAAAAATCCTCAAATATACCAGAAATTTATTGACTCCACATGGTATGCCGATATCATCTATGTGTTGAAAAATTTGCAGGCTCCTCTTGAATTTAGTAAAACAAAGGCCAGATTCTTGAAACTGAAGGTAGGGAAGTTTTGTATAGTAAATCAATATCTATATTGGAAGGATCTAGGGGGAATTTTATTGAGATGTTTGCTAGTAAAAGAAGTGGAAAGGACCATCATAGAGTTCCATAAGGGAGACTGTGGGGGTCACCATTATTGTAAAACCACTGTGCATAAGATTTTAAGAGTTGGGTTCTATTGACCTAGAATTTTTCCTGATGTCTATAAAGAGGTTTCAAAATTCCATGAATATCAAATTTTTGATGGGAAGGGAAAATTGTATCATCTACCTTTGAAACCCATCCTGTGGAATCTCATTTTAGATAGTGGGGCCTTAATTTTATAGGGGGAATATATCCACAGTCCTCATCACAACTCAAGTGGATTCTGAAAGCAACGTATTATTTCAATAAATGGATTGAGGTAGTTTCTACCAGGTAGGCAACATATGCTATTATCATCCAGTTTTTAGAAGACAATATTTTTTCCAAGTTCAAATGCCCAATCAATATCATAAAAGACAATGCAACAAATTTCAAGTCCAAGAAAATAGAGAAATTTTGCAGTGATTACAATATCACCCTTGGCCATTCGACATCTTACTACCCCCAAGGAAATGGATTGGATGAGTACTCAAATAAAATCTTAGTCAGAATCATCAAGAAACTGTGGCAAGAAAATAAAAAGGCTTGGCAAAAAAATCTCATCCATGCACTATGGGCTGAGAGAATCATCCCAAAGAGATCTATAGCCACATCCCCTTTCCAGATCGTTTATGGTACAAAGGAAATATTTCCTACTACATTGGGGTTTCTAGTGATGAGGCTGTTAAAGGAGCGGGATGCAGAAATATATGCCACTCGAAGAAGAAAGGATGAATTAATAAGTGTCCAACAGACCCAGGGAAAGTCTTTCAATAATGCTCAGCTACACCAAGACAATATAAAAGAGGCTTTCGAGAGGCATACCAAGGTGGATGACTTGAAACTGGGAGGCTTAGTAGTAAGATGGGACGCCAGAAATGAAGATAAGGGAAAGCATGGGAAGTTTGACCATCTATGGTTGGGATCATTCAAGATTGTAGCATACCATGGAAATAATGCCTACATACTATAGGAGAGTAATGGAGACGTTGTTGGAGGAGGGCCTGTGAATGGCGGGTTCCTCAAACATTATATCATTTAAAAAATCATCACCCCTTCCATTCATTGTAAATAATCATTTACGCGTCCATGAAAAGGTTGGTATAAAAGCAGCATAGCTAAAGCTCGAGGTGAAGGCCCTGAGCTATGCTGGGTTGGTTTTGAGTTTTTTGAATAAAGGTTGGTAGATTCAGATTGCAGGAATAAATCACAGCCCAATCGGTAGGCACTTAGTATACCATTCTTTGCTACCTCGCAGGGAGGATAACATCCCCACTTGGAGCCTATGTTATCACCATAACAATTTTTTTATGGAATCCAAGTCTCAGGATTTAGCGAGAGGCCAAACCGATGTAGAGATGTGATATCTTGGACGATAGAGCCAGACCTAACAAAAAAGAGCTAAATATAGTAGAGGTGCAGGGTTAACGGGATGCGATAGATTGTGGATCTCAGGAACCAAAAATTGACGGTCGACAGTTGTATCGGGTGGATAACTAGTGCGAAGTTTAATTGTTTGAAAGCAGGATGATGAAGATATTGTGGTTTTTCCTTAAGACCACGCATTTCCACGAGATGCATATCGGGGCGAAAAGCGGGCTACCCCAAATTGCTTTGCCTCACCCCCGATATCGGGAAGAGTATATAACAAGTGGACCCTCTCCATTATTTTACGATATTTCAAATCATTTGAACGTTTTAAATTGACACAAATGCTCCATTCGAACTAAGGCTCAATAGTGCACCAGACTCGCGCATCCTCCACTCATTCGCAGGTATTTTTTATTATTGCAATGGACCCTGTAATTATTTCCATAATAGAACAAGATCCAACCTTAAAGAAGAATCCCTAATTGACAGAGACTCTGATATATTTGACAGAGAAATAACTGTCTCACCCGTCTCTAGGGATGATTTTAAGGATGGAAAATTATTTTTAAATGTAGAAACCTTGGGGAATCATAATAATCCTTCATATGGCAACTATAATTGTTTGGCAATATTTTTGTAAAAAAAATCTAATTTCTAAGGATTTTATATAGTTTGTATAAAAGTTTGGCGATTTTTAAGGTAAAATAATTTTATCTTATAGAATTTGGGTGAATCGTTTTTAGAATAGCGAATCTGTTTTTTGGAAAAACCAGGAAAAATTAGCCCATGAGCCACATTTAGCCCCTAAAATCATCCCTTCTCGTCTCTGTGTCTAGATCCAATTTTTCAGATAATGTAGGGAAATAAAAACATTTCCTCGAAGTGGTCCAAGCCTCCATAGTCCCTTATGTCGTCGAATTCATGTTTCCCTTCCCAGAATTCATAAGCTGGTGTGCAGAACAATACTCACAGGAAGAGAAGGTCGGTTTAAATAAGTTAGATTTAGAGGTATTGTGAAAGGTAGATAGCACGTTAGTTCAATATTCCCTCGACATACCAGAGTCTCCCTCTGTAGCATCTGAACCCTTCAAGGAAGAAAAGTTAGTTGCAGTTTACAGAGAATGTCCCCCCGAGGTCAAAACCCTATTTTTGTAGACAATCATAAAACCCGAGCATTATTCTGAAGGTCTGTCTTTTCCAATGAGTGTAAGCATCATGGTTATCTAAGTCGAGTGGTTATGTTCCATACTTTGTCATATTTTAAGTTTTGATAATGACAAATATGTAGTTGAGGTCATGTTGGGTTTTTTGTTAACGTTTTTCTAGTCAGAGTCCAGTCAGTCAGTCAATATCAGTTTTGATAAGTTCATAGTTGATAATGTACAGAAACAGACAGTGGATTTTCAATCACTAAGGCACTTCAGGTATTACACACAGTTGCTAAAATTGTTCCTAGAGAAAAACAAGATAGAATTCCCTGAAGCTGCATTCATCTTGACTGAAGCTACATTCATCTCGACTGAATGCAAAAGGATCACGATGATCATTTTTATAAATAAGATCATGTCCAAAGTTTACATCTTAATCTTCAATACTATCCTTTCAAGAGTCCTAGAGGACATGAAAATCTATTTGCAACCAAATCTAGAAAACATAGTGGGAGATTGGGTGTTGTTCATGCATTCTACAGTAATTTGGGTATATGGTTGCCCAAAAGCACCTTACCTACTGCCAATTTCTTTGACACCCAGATTCTTTTCCCTAGAGTTCATCAGGCAAAGAATCACCTAAGAAACATAACATTTTCTGAAAATACACAAAGCGTCCAACCTAAAATTTCCTTTCATAATAGGACCCTTTGTTGTGAAGACTAGATCCTGCTTGCCCCAGATCCAGGCCAAAATCAAGGAGTTTGGATTTGTGCATCTACACGAGAGAAGATATGATCCACATCAATTCATATCTAAAATAAGATTGATGAGAAAATCGAGCCCTTATGAACATGAGTATGTTGAAGGTTTTGATAAATTGGCAAATATGGAAACTTATGCAGATATGGAAGTCATTTTTCAACCTGATCAGACACAACAAATAGGTTCAACCGTATAGCAGACTCAGACATAGAGAACGCCTCCAAGGATGATTATCAAATCTCCCAAGATGAGCATTTATAACAAAAGGAGTAGTTCAGAGGCCTTGGGCACGAGTGGTCAACAAAATGTTCCCAAGAAAATGAAAATCACAGAATCCCCACAGATAGTATACCTAGAGGAAGAATAGCCTAAAGAGAAAATGAGCATGTAAATGGTGGAGAGTGGGACCAAAAATCAAGAGGTTGGTATAGGAATCATGCCATAGATTGAAGGCATTTCAAGGGCTTTCAACAACAAGAAACATGTCTTTGATAAAACACTTGGAGCAGTATACCAATCTAAAGAAGATTTAGAAAAGCAATATGCTATGAAAGGGAGCTTGGCCATGAGTGAAATAAGAGATTTGATACCCGAGGTAGAAATTATTTCTCAGCATAAGTCTTCCAAGTTCTCAGTCAGGGATGTAGAGAATAAGACACTCAACATAGCGATTGCAGATGATGATAAAGTGTCTGAGATCAAGCTACATTATGAAAACATCAGTGCCCCAGACAAAGTGAATTTCCATAGAAACACTAGTGACATGTTGCATTCAGATTATCTGAGCTTGATTTTGAGGGTTTCAAGGCTGACAACTCATGCACTTAATTTGGAAGGACAATTGAGGAAAGAAAAAGCATCCAACAGATCTCGGTAGACTCAAGTCAAGAGATTAGAATCTAAAGGCCCTCAAGGGGTAAAAGATTCCTTAGATCAGAAAGACAATATGATTCAAGGCATGAATAAGAGGCTAAAGATGTCTTCCACAGAGAATCCACAGACAACAAAGCTGACTATTCTAGAATAAGAAAAAGAGGCATTTCGATAGGAAGCATTAAATTACAAAGCCAAAGTATTGCAGTCGGATGAGGAAAAGGAGAATTGGTCACAAGGACAGGTAGAAGTATCAAACATGGATTCAATTGTACCTGGTATAGAAAGAGCCAATTCAAACACAAAAGATATTGTCCAATATATGTCCCAAGTTAGCTTGAAGGTAGCAGAAATCAAAATCCTTAAGGGAGTCATAGATAATATGCAACAAGAAATGAAAATAAAGGATGAGACGATGTCCAGGTTTCAAAAAGAAAATCAAGATTTGAAGGAAAGAGTAAACAAGTTAAATACAAGGTTGAAGAGTAAAGAACTTTTGCAGGGACCTAAACACATAATCTGGGATTCTATTGTTGTTGAAGCTTCTAAGTTCAAGGTGTACCTAAATTTCATAAATGACAAAGATAGCATGGCTATCACTGCCCGAAGAAGGTGTACTTTTGTGAATGAGACATTGGCGAAAAATCCCTCAGAGTGGGCCCATAACACAATGAATTTGATGAATTACCTTCCCACTATTGAACTTCAGACCATTGGGGTCAAAGACAGGACTACACTAATCATTTGGGCATGGAGGATCATTGCTAAGGACAACTTGCTCAGGTCAATTCAAACCAAAGTCATACAGATAGAGCAAAGTATACAAGAATTCAAGGATTTGTTTGAAAAATTGTTTATCAAAGGATTCCAAACATTTTAGGATAGCAAAGGGAAATTATACGATCAAGAGGAATAAAATTCTCTCCTCTCCCAGTGCAAAATGGATCATTCCAAGTTTGAAGGCCTGGAGGAAAACCTGAAAGGACCAAATCTAGTAGATTATTTGACCACAGATTTTGAGATCTTAAATTAGTTCAAGACTGTAAATATCAGACTACCAACTATGAATTATGCTACTTGCATCGACCTGGAGATCCTGATAAAGGAAATCATGGATTACGATATTCCTTCTGACTTACAGTGGAAAGAGATCGTGCGGCTAGGCAAGACAAAATGCAATTTTCTAGGAACCAACAAATAACCTCCAGGTGTCACCAGATTGGCGAGTTTGAGAGAATATCAAAGAAAGACAGATGTCGAAAAAAAAAGGCGAGAAGTCAGAGAAATCAGCCTTTAGTTTACGAAATGTTTTTGTTTAATCATTGTAAATCAGTTCACATACCGAGACACTCAGTTGAAATTATTTTAGTCCATTTTAGAAGCTCAAACGTTTCAGTTCAACCATTTTAATCGAATTGTATAAGTACTAGAAATTTTGAATGAATTAATGTTGGCATAAGTTCAAGGGCACCTTTTTGTTGTTCCTAAACTCAATTGTAATTTTCTGGAGCTGAATTGAGTACAAATGCATAAGCTTTTGAAGTCTCTATGAAAAGATTCTAATGGTGGTGATATGAGTTTTGTCTCTTTTAATTGTATGTATTTTCTATGTTCTTTAATTCCATTTTCATTTTCTTTTGTTTAAATTGGAGAGTTAAAGGCCCATAATTCATCTTGTGATGCTCTCGGCTTAAGCAATTTAAGCTGTGTAATTTTCTTCCTAGCTAATTCATAATTCATTTTAGTAATTCTCTGATGCAATTATTTGTTTTCTCCTAATTCCTACACTCTTCTTAATCTCAATTTTTAACTCAGATTCATTTCCTCATTTATCCTTTATCCTCTGGAGAGTTCTAGCGTCCAATCATTGTTTTCATTCACTTTCATAATTTCGACTCCATATCCCTAAGTGTCCCTCCCCTTCCTTGCCAACAACTTTATAAAAACCCCCAAAACAAAACCAAATCTAGCCATTAGTTGCCAAAGAAACATCAAGTGACACGAGAGATCCCTCTCTGAGCTGAGTCAGCTAGTGCCCAACTCTAAGGTCAATTGAAACAATTACCTCTGTTGTTTTTCTGTCAACCAGACAAAATTTACAAAGTGCTAACAATACCAATTTCAAAATTGATTTTTACATATCAACATGGCCTTTTTTTATGACCATAAAATCCCCCTTCATGCAAAATCACATCTCTTGACACAACAACGCTATTAGTTAGAGGATTATACAACCTACAAGTGTTAATTTGTTCACTATATCCAACAAAAATGCATGACTCACTTTTTGGATCGAAGTTTTGTCTCTTTTGATAATTCACATGGACATAGGATACACAACCAAAGACTTTGAAATGATTAATAGTAGGATTTTTTCATACCATGCTTCATAAGGAGGCATCATATCAAGTGCACTTATAGGACATCCATTGAGAATGTATACAAATGTAGAAACTACATCACCCCCAAAAATTTCTTAATCCCTTGGTTTGTAACACATATTATCACTTCCACCATTGTAGGATTTTTCTTTTCAACTACTATGTTTTGTTGAGGTGTGTAAGCAATGGTGAGTTGTCTTTTGATGCAATTCATATCACAATAATTCTAAAAATATTTTGAACAAAATTCTCATTCACTATCATTCCTTAAGATTTTGTTTGTGCAACCTCTTTCGTTTTCCAGACGAGATTTAAACCTCTTGAATGTATCAAAGGCTTCACCCTTGGTCCCCCAAAAATAAAACTAACTCTTTCTCATGTGTAATAATAAATAAAAGTAACAAAATATGACGATTTACCCAAACTCTTAGTCTACACATGATCACAAATGTTTGAGGGAACTAACTGAAGTGGATAATGGGTCGTCCATGCATTTCCTTTTGAAAATTGATCTCTTGCATGTCGTCCTTTAGCACATCCTTCACAAAAATCCTTGTGTTCTTGAACCTTAGGCAAACCATAAACTAATTATTTTTATGTTAGAAGCTTCAAACTATGAAAATTCAAATGTCCATATGTGAGGTGCCACAACCAACATTTTTCCTCATATGTCGTATTGGCATGATGGTTGTTATGTTATCCAAAAATTAATAGGTGTTATTTGACATAGGCACAAATGTAACCACCCTATTTCCTCGATTCTTATCATAAATTGTACATTGTTGACTTTCAAAAACCACCTTATAATTTTTCTCACACAGTTGACTATCATCAATAAATTATGCTTTAACTGAGGAGTGTAATAAATGTATTTAACACTTTTCA
Organism: Picea sitchensis; assembly: GCA_010110895.2. Lineage (NCBI taxonomy): Eukaryota > Viridiplantae > Streptophyta > Pinopsida > Pinales > Pinaceae > Picea > Picea sitchensis. The sequence continues at coordinate 11,389 of SNQJ01S0012888.1, read as the reverse complement.
TACCTTATTTAGTATGGACTTCCATAGCTCCTTTCACAACAAACTCAATTGTTTTGTCATCACCAAGCTTGATATTGGATTTGAAACTTTCATCCATTGTAGAAAAAGGATCCTTATTTCCTGACATGTGGTTAGAACACCCTGAATCTAAGTACCAACACTATTAAATTTGAACATTTTTGCGACGAAGTAGAGACGAATTTTCGTCGGCATAGAGTCATTTTTGTGACCAAGATAATTTTATTTTTTTTCGGAATTCATTCGTTTGTCTAGCGACCACACATGGATCTTCGTCAGTCAAGCGACCAGAAAAAGAATCCTATTCACAATAGGGAAATGTTTGGCCAACGATGAATTTTAGTCAGTCAAATGACTAATATTAGTCGCAAGAACGACCAAACCATCAATTAAAAAGGTCAAAAGAAAGAGGATCGGTTAGTCGCTAACTGACTAACGACGATCAGGTTGGTCGCTCTAGCGAATAACAGGTTAGTCGCTAAAGTGACCAAGATGTTGATGTTTGCGACCAATTTTCTATACTAGCGACAAACAGGTTGGTCGCTCTAGCGACTAACCTGTTAGTTGCTAGAGCGACCAACCTGTTGATGTTTGTGACCAATTTTCTATACTAGAGACGAACAAATTGGTCTCTCTAACGACTAACAGGTTGGTAGCTAAAGCGACCAATATTGGGGTATTTAAAAAAAAAAAAAATTGCCATTCACACAGGATCTATACAAATCTGACCATTCAAACTGCCTTCATTGCACTTATCCCTAAACTTGAAAAGTCGAATTCCTTTGAGGATTTTCCTCTGATATCATCATGCAACTTCATTTACAATATCCTTTCTAAAGTGATTGTTGCATGTTTGAAAATTATCTTATCAAAGGTTATATCAGTGGAACAATTTGGGTTCCTTGGAGTTCGATTCATACACAAGGGAGTAGTGGACATATTACAATAGAGTCAACAAGATTCTCCTTCCTCAATGATAGAGGGATTCTTATTATTAAAGATATAAAAAATTTCTTCTACGAAAGATATGTTCTAGATGCCAAGATCACCATCAACAATGCTTTGAGAGGAATGTCCATAAAAAGTTTGGTCAATCAAATGTGTCGTCACAGACGACAAAAACAAGTCATATTTCATTGTCTCAAAACAAATGCTAATAGATGAGTCCTATTGAATTTGTGATATATAGACCACAAAATCCAAACATTGATCTAGTTCACCTATCAGGGGAAACTCTTCCCAATTGACATATTCCAAGTTGTCAATGCATTCCTCTTTTGTGAATGGAAGCTCCTAGATAGGAATGCCCAATGCACCCATGATCCCAGACGCTTCATCTCCTAGGGTTAGGTTTTTGGATGTCTATGATTTTTGACATTCCCATTTATTGTAAAAGGCCTTTAGAGCCTCATTATAACCATCTTCTTGTGAATGAGTGCAACCGTCACATCTCTTCTCAGAGATAAGCCGCCACCATTCGAGCAAACTTGTTTTTTGTTGCATTTTATAGTTTCAACTTATTTCCTTATTGAATAGAAAACCAGTTTTACTATATCTCTATTAGTTGGTTTTAAGAATCTTTTAATAATTTGTATTCATTTTTATTTTCTCATAAAATCCATATCAGATGCACATTTCACACATGTATTCTAATATAGATATATATAGATATTTACAACTTCTTGTAGGAAGCATTGGCTTATATTGTTTGGATGCACAATTAGAATCCATGACTCTTGATGTGTGTTATTGCATGAGTGTATATATGCAAGAAATGAATATTGTTATTTTTGGGAAACACTTGTTTCATATTGACCTTATTTTGAAGGTCGTGCCTACCTTGGAATAGTGTTATGGGTGGGTTGTAAATCACTCTTTGTAAAGAGCTAGTATAAAGTGCTCATGAGGAACAAGAGTTTTATGTATGGCCTAGTAAACAATAGGTTTTCTTTTCCCATTGAATACATTGTGAGAGAGAGAGAGTAGCATACTTATGTCTGTTCCTACAAGACTTTCCATTGGGATAATGGTGAATCTTTCAAAAGATAAACCAATTTTAAGTCATGTTGAGGCTGTAAGAATTGTTGTCAAGATATTGTGCACTTGTTGGTGCAGTGCTTGGATGCCAATAATGAACGGTCCTCCACTGAAATAGGGGACCAATATGTATCCATGTATCTTGATAGGGTGTAAGAACTACATGAGAATAACCTATATGTGGAAATTTTCAGGTGTTGTTTCATGGGTGCATTGGGCATTCCCGAGAAAATAATGAGTTGAAAAACTCAAATTTTTCAGTGAGTTTATTTTTTCTGGAAAAATGAAGTTTGGCCTTGATTCATTCATTTTTTTTCAAATTTCAATGATTTGGGTCATATTGAAATTGGGCCAAAACTGAATTCCTAATAGATTTGGAGAAGAATTTATTTAGAAAAGGGTTGAGTTTCTCAAATTTTAAACTAATCTAGTATTCTAAACTTGTTATGGATGGACTAATAATTTTAGATTGATTCAATTGTAGATATTATATGTTAATTGTACAATCCAGTGACAAAAGATGTATTTCAAGATATTTAAACTATTTTTACATTAAAAACAACAATTTCATCAATTCAAAATTTTAATTTCAACAAAAATAATCTCCAAAAAAATATAAAAAACATAAAATATTTAACTTTCTTAACACATTTCCTATATTATTATTATTTAATATTAAGATTGACTATCATATATGTAATTATATCACCTTAAAACAACACTTAACAAGATCCATACCTTTGAGTGATGGGGTGCCTCCAATGTTTCTCCTCTCCATCTCGCGATTCATCACATGACTTAATTATATTTCAGAATAGTAATTAAAGATGTAACAACCTATACAAATTAATGTCTAAAGATGAATACCTAAATGAGATTCTCTTCGTTTCGAGAATAAATTATTCTCTACTGAACAGGACCAACCACATGAAGGTGGAAGCTCTTTTGGCCCCTCCCCCCCTCTCAGATCACTCTCA
>SNQJ01S0012887.1:103628-118145 GCA_010110895.2 Picea sitchensis | reverse complement strand
ATGGCTCTACAGACGATTTGTTCACCATCCCATCCCTCATCAAGCCGTCCGCCTACCAGCCTGCGAGACATTAAATTTGGGGCCAACAAGCCGCTTTTGGTTCTCTGGGCCAGTGGAGTCCAAATACGGTATTAATTCTCGGTGGAAGTTAACGCCACCTTTTCAGGTGCCTTCCACCGCCATCATGGTCTCTTTTCTGCACATCCCCTCTCAGTAGTCCTGCAATAAATTAAAAATGTTATTCATATTCATTGACCTTTTCCTCAAGGTCCATTTACATCACATATTCATATTTATGAGTTTGCCATAGTTCTTGGCCAGTCTATTTATATTTACAAGCCGGGGGAAATAGGGTGTTACAGTACATTTGTTTTACACCTAAAGGTTTACGGTAAGGTGCATGTAAACATTTTGTTTATGTAGCTACAATGCACTATTTTTAGGTTTCATCTTATGGATGGCATAGATGGAAATGGTGACAAAGTCTTGGGGAGTTGTAAGAAGTTGGGTCTTGTTATGGATTCTCTTCACCATATAATCTCTATACAAGAATGTTGTGTAAGAAGTAAGATAGTTGATGTCGATGGTAAACTGAGAAAGAGGCCTCACTATCATATATGAGTTTTGAATTTTACCATATGAAAACAAGCATCATCTTCTCTCTTTACTATTCACAAATATTTACATTAAAAAAAAATCTAATCGTTCTCCTTTTTTAATTACTTTACTTTGAAATTAAGAAAAAAATATACTAGTAATCGATTGAATGAATATCAGAACACTATATTACCTTTGCATACATTAATGGACATGATGAAAAAATATGTGTATAATGATCATATGGGATCTGTCTTCGACACAATGTATTCCATACTATATGAAAAGAGTGTACATGGTGGTTTAGTACAACATAAATGAAATGGCTAGAGAGGTAGAGCAGATTCAATGTGGAGCCACAGTCAACTATGTTCGAGAAGCTATATGGATAACCATAAAGCATACATTTACAGACAAATAACAATGTTCCCATCTCTTGAAAGAAACCTTATTTTGAAATTTACAGAGTTTTCCATTATTGTTACAAATACAGAGATGGTTACAACGTTTTGAGCATTGAGAACCGTCCTTGAAACTATGACTTTGTAACAACATCACAATTGTACAATGAGTTCTAACTTAATTTAGTTTTCTGATTTTATTGAAGAAAGAATAACGCTAAAAGCAAGTGTTATCATCAATCACAAAGATTTGAAATTTGGACAGTACATAAGGTAGGGAGAATTTCTATGTAGAAAATTGAACAAAGAGGAAAAAATAACATTTTCAAATGAAGATCACTGAGTTAAAATTTAAGGAAATTGATTACAGAAATTTGAAAGAGATAGTGAATGCATACATGGGGGATGACCATTGAAGGAAGGTTCATGGTCACCATGCCTTCAATGGTTGGCCCACATGCATGAAAAAAACTAAAACCTAAATTTGTCATAGCATTGTCTACTTGATCAAATAACCTCGAAATCATAATTGAGGAAACCAATTCTATAAATTTGAAGTAGAGAGAGGAAGATATTACATCGTCCTTCTTGATACTTTTATCTGCCAACCTTATTCCCAGTCCAATATGTTGTTCTCTCTTTTTTCCTCCAAATGCATCCAATCGAAGCACTAATCATTATTTTCCTTATGCTCGAAATGCGTCCAATCGGTCCATAATTCCTCTACAATACTGATATGCATATTGTAGTTGGAGGTATATGAACGTAGGCCATAATATGAAATGACAGAAAATATATAACTTTAAATTGGAAAATGTTCCATGAGGTGTCTGCCTCCCATAAATAAAATAAATAAATTTAAATTGGAAAACTTGGCCTGCCTCCAATAAATAACTTTATTGGAAAACGTGGCCTACCTCTAATCTAATCAGGTTCCTTCCACCCATAAATAAAATAAATAAATTTAAATGGAAAATGTGGCATTAGGTGCCTCCCTCCAATATAATACATGTGCAATCCATCGTAATGCTATTAAGGTCGTACTTGCTAAAACCTTGCACAAAGGTTAATCATGTAAATGTGGCAATCATATGGCCTTAAAGTAATCTATTAATATGATTAGGTATATATAAAAAATTAAACAGGTTAACAAATGCATTCATTAATGCAAGGAAATTATGAATAGGAAATCCCATTCATTGATATGGGAGGACGACCAAGAATATTCCAACATGTTCAATTAGTAGCCATCAAATTAGGATTTTAGATTAAAAAATAATTAATTGTGCCCATTTCCAATAGGTGTATTCCTATCGGTGTAATGAAAAGATCTAAATATTAATATAAATGAATTAGTGTTAGATGCATTCTATAGACAAGAAGCACAGTCAAACAAAGTAGACAAATCAAAGATAACTCGTATTGCCTCTTTTTCTACCTAAGAATGATCCTTTCTATTGTAAGAGATTTACGTTGATTTATATAATTTGTATTTATCTCGAATTTAATTCAATTGGTTTGAGGATATGATGGGTACATGTAAAAGCCAATTATTTAATTTTCTATATGTCATTGGAGGTTTCAAATTCACAATTGAAATAAATATTACCATCATAGAGTACTTGACAACTTCATGAATTGATATGAAGTACTTGATAACTTCATGATTTTATGAATTGATTTTACAATGTGAATCATATTGATCTAGGTGGACATAATTGGCCACCCACCTCTTCCACCATTTTAACATGGTTCTCCATCTTGATAGTTTTTTTATCTACAATGTTTCATTTCTTAAATTTTTGGGGATGTTTTGAGGTCTTAAGCGATGTTTTTTGGTCATTCAAGGACTTGGAGTTACCATAGCATTCCTAGGGTTGCCAACCATTGTACTTATATATTGTGACTTTCCAATGAGCTATTGTGTTCCCCAAATGGGGATTGTATGCAAAATTTTCACCCCTGAGAATTTGACATTTCAACTAACCACCTCAGGGCCTACAATCCTTTTGGCTCTTAATCTCCTAGGGTTAGGGTTTTGGATATTTAGGGTTTAGTATTTTATGTTGAAAGGTCATTTCAGCCTCTTTCAATGTTCTCTTGCAAATGGGCATAGATAACACATCTCTCTTCATAGATAAGCTACCACCATTCTAGTTAGTTTGTATTGCTATGCATTTCATAGTCGTTTCCTATTTCATTTATTAATAAAATTATGTTATCACTATATTATTGTGTTCCCTGTAATATTTTTTGGTGTGTTCTTACATACATATTGATATTATTCATTTTGTTCTCTATACAATCCAGGTAAATGGTATTAGAGCAATTTTTTCTTTGTTTTTTCCTAGTGTTTGTCTCCGACGAGGTCAAGGTATAGAGAGTTGGGTCTCAAACTAACTGATCTTCAGGAATACCATTTCCACTACCCCAAGTGGACTCCCATGGTGGATGAAAAGAGAGATGATGAATAAAGATATCATATAAATTCAATGCTATAGGAATCCCTCACACGATAGAGGAATGGGATGATAGTAATTTTCACACATATCCTTTGACAACTACCAATGACGGTCGAGACACCTTCAACAAGAAACCATTTTGGAGGTGTGACACCCTTCAAGGTACAAGTTAAATTTGATATTCCTTTATTTGAAGGGAAAATGGATGTAGATTATTTGGATAAATGGTTAAATAATTAGAGGGTTATTAATCTGTTCAAAATACTTTGGACATCGAAAATATCACTTTTTCACTCCTCAAGGCCCTTCCCCATGTAAAATATGCATCTACAACTAGGAGAGACATAATGGAGATAAGTATAAAACATTTAGTATTTAACCCACTTAAGTATATTTTTTTGATCCCCACAAGGAGGAAATTTAATTTGTTGGGAACTATGATGACGAGTGCATAAGATGAACACCTCTGTGTTTGGAGAGAGAAAAAATAATGTTGGAGTACACCAATATATTCCATACCTTGCACTCAAAAATGGGTACCTAGTTTTTAGGTAGTTCAGTGGAATACACAAGTATATTATTATCTATATTTTTTCAAAATTGAGCAAAAATTTAAATAGAGGAATAAGCAAGATTTTGGGTCCACAAATTTGTCATACCAGAAGCATGGTAAAGGTGGTCCCAAATCACAAAAAAATGGACATATAAAGGATAACAAACCTCAATAAAACCAATCCATGCCATAATAAAAGAAGGGTAACAAAATATTGAAGAAGGGCATTGGAAAGTGGTGCGAGTTCCACAAAATCCCCCGGCACAACACTGATGAATGTCACTTGAAAAAAACATTGTTGGCTAAGTTGAAAGAAAAAGAATCAAAATTTGGATAAGTGATTTGGATTATTTTTGGAACGAAATGAAAGTAGAGATATTACAATGAGATACTCATGAAAATTTCCAGAAACAGAGAAATACAACAATATTTAATTTCTATTAATGAATGAATTGTAAAGAGACTGTAAAAAATATAGAGTGCAAGACTCACCAGAATGGTGGCAGCTTTATCTCCGAGAAGAGATGTGATGGCTATGATCATTCGCAAGAAGATGATTACAATGAGGCTTTGAAGAAATTTTTATGATAAACATGAATGAAAAAACCCTATACATTCAAAAACCTAACCTTCAGAGATGAAACACCAAAAGTAATGTGGGCCCCATTTGGGTAAGTTAGTACATTAACTTCCCGGGGTCATAACTTTTGCATATGATCTCTATTTTAGGCGCATGATAGCTCGTTGGAAAGGTATTTTCGAGAAATACACATTATTCAATCAAACTCTGACTCTATCTACAATTTAACTGTGGAATGAAAAAAAAAAAACATTGGTTAGGGCCCCCAAATGGCCCTAGAAGTACAGAAAGATGTGCTCACATGAAAAATTCCAAACTAAGCCAGTTGGCTTAGGTGGGAGGCCACTAGTCTCCACCTGAAAGATGTGTAGGGATTCATACATCCCCATAAGTGTAGAAACCACAATTGCAAAGAAGTACAAAATAACTTGTTGAATTAAAAAATGACAAGAGGAGGCAGTTGGAATAGGTGGGTGGACACCAATATCCACCTGGATTAGTCCTCCCCCCTTAGGAAGAAATGGTCTCCATTTCATTAAGGGCCCAATGAAGAGGGGAAAGAGTTTTTTGAATATAAATCTTGGTGAGTTGTGTTCCTTGTTGAAGTTGCATTGCTTGGTCTCTGGAAGGCTATCACAAACTTGTTGTTGGGGGGGTTGAATTTGTTCCACCACCCTGTTGTCTCAGGGTTTGACAGGGAATTGTGTAGGCACCATTGTAGGTGAAGAAACAATATATTATTTCTCTTCGACAATATTTTTTTGTTGGATAGAAGGTGTTGAGGCTATAGTGGTTGTAGTGATCTTCTGTGCATCCTTTGAACAGACTATGAAGAGGATGAATTTTGCAGTATGAGAGATTACCATGCGACACTATTTTGGTGGAACATTATTCAGAACTACCTCTGGTATCCTATAGAGATGACCTCCTAGAGTAATAATGACACTACAGGGTCTAGACTCATAAACAACATGACATTTCCACATATATGGTTGGCCCAAAACAACATCACATACATCAAGAGGGGAAACATCACACACTACCTCATCCTTGAAGGGTTGGATGCGATAGGACAGACGACACTGCTGGTTGACACAGAGATCTCATCCCTAGCGAAGCCACCCAATGTTGTATGGTTGTGGGTGTGGTGTTGTTGACAACCCCAAATTTTTTACGAACTTAGTTGAGATGATTTTTTTCTGGTTGCCATTATCAACAATGAAATGAAACGGGGTCCCCTTCACCCACATTTCTGAATGGAAGAGGCACTCCCCCTCTTCAGGATCTACTAGTTCTGCTAGTTGAATTTTTGTGGTTGCGACAATAGTAGTGGGGTTTGCATCAATGATCTGTTTGTTTTCAGTATTTTTTGGATCGAATTTCGAATTAGTGTTTGGCTCCGTGTCTTTGACCTTGTCCACCAATGACTGTTTCGAGCGACATTCATCGGTGTTGTGCCAGGGGATTTTTTGGAAGTCACACCACTTCCTAGTGTCATTCTTTGTCTTTCCATTACCCTTCTTGTCATGTGTCTTGGACTGGTTGTCTAGAGGATTTTGGTTAGGGTCATCTTTACCATGATTTGGTTGTTTCATATTTGAAAACCTGAATTCCCATTTGTTCTAGTGCCTAAATTTCTGCTCGATTTTGACAACATATCGATAGGCAACTCCTAATGATGAGATGTTTAGGAAATCCATTTCAGTTTGAATGTACCTATGAAAATCCCCATGATATTTCATAACTAGATTCCACTTAGAGTCTTTGATACCCAACTTGGTGCACAAGGTATGGAAATTATTTTTTAACTCCAACACTTTTTGGCTCTTCTCTTTCTGTAGTGTGGTCCATCTCATGTAGTGGTATTCATAGTTATCAGTAGGGTAGTATTGTTCCTTGATCGCATCCAAAAAAAAATCCCGAGTGGGATCGACCCCATATATTCCAAATTCATCTGTGGAACTTTTCTCCCAGTAAGTTTCCAACCAATTTTTGACATGGGAGAGAGCCTTGAGGAGTGCGAAGGCGATATTTTCCCTGTCGGAGAATTTTTGAACAGAGAGATAAACTTCTAATAGATTTAACCATTTTTCTAGGGCATGTGCATCTATCTAGCCTTCAAATATGGGAATATCAAAATTAAATTGTACCTTGAAGGGAGAGCTTCCTCCAAAATGGTCACTTGATGAATATGTGCATGTTGCTATCAACATGCATTGAAGGATGTGTGCAAAATTCTCCATCATTTCGTTCCTTTGTTGCGTGAGAGCTTGCTCAAGAAACATGTTAATAGAATCTTATGCTATGATGTTTTTCTTTTCTTCCACCATAAAGGGTTTCTTGGGTGTGCAAGAGTGATTTTCCTCAAGAGAGACAAGCTCAAGACCCAACTAGCTATACTCAGACCTCGTCGGGGACATGCGCTGAAAAATAATCAAGAACAACCTGCTCTGATACCACTGATCTAGATTATTTTCGGAACGAAATGAAAGTAGATATATTACAATGAGATACTCATGAAAATTTCTAGAAATAGATAAATACAAAAATAATTAATTTCTATTAATGAAAGAATTGTAAAGAGACTGTAAAAATACAGAGTGCAAGACTCGCTAGAACGGTGGAAACTTTATCTCTTAGAAGAAATGTGACGACTATGCTCATTGGAAAGAATATGATTAAAATGAGGCTTTGAAGGCCTTTTTATGATAAACATGAATTCCAAAACCCTAGACATAAAAAAATCTAACCCCAGGAGATGAAACGCCAAAAGTCATGTGGGCCCCGTTTGGGTAAGTTAGTACATTAACTTCTCGAGGTCGTAAATTTTGCATACGATCTTAGTTTTAGGCACATGATAGCCCATTGGAAAGGTATTTTCGATAAATACACATTACTCCACCAAAATCTAACTCTTTTTACAGTTTGACCGTGGCACGCCAAAAAAACATTGTTTAGGGCCCCAAAACAGCCCTGGAAGTACAAAAACATGTGCTGGCATGAAAACTTCCAAAATAAGCCAGTTGGATTACGTGGGTGGCCACCATTATCCACCTAGAAGATTTGTAGGGCTTCATACATCCCTACAAGTGTAGAACCCACACTTACAAATAAGTACATAAGAACGTGTCAAATTAAAAACTAACAAGAGCAGCTAGTTAGAATAGGTGGGTGGCCATCAATATCCACCTAGATAAATGAGGCTTAAATTCAGAGTAGGATAAGGTAAATTGGATCATTAATGAATAACCAAGTTATACCATTACAACTACGAATTTCCAACCAGAAGAGTTAGATGAGACTAAGGAGAGGGAGCGCCTCTTCCATTCAAAAATGTGGGTGAAGGGGACTCCACTTCATTTAATTTTTGATAGCGGTAAATAAAATAATATGATATCGACCAAGGTGATTAGGATATTGAATATTCCTACAGTGACACACCCACAACCATACTCCATCGGTTTGTTGAACTAGCGACGAGAGCTCTGGGCCAGCTAGTAATGTTGCATGTCCTATGACATCAATCCCTTCAAACACAAGATACTTTGTGATGTTTCCCCACTTGATGTTTGTGATGTTATTTTAGGACAATCCCATTTGTGGAAATGTTATGTTTTTTTTATTCTAGGCCTCATCGTGTTATTGTTACTTCAGGAGGCCAACTCTACAAGATACTATAGGTTCTCTTGACTACCACAATTTCCTTGATCCTGATAAAGCAATGTTGAAAGGAAATCTCTCAAAACAAGATTGTTTTCCTCTTCATGGTTCTTTCAGAAGGTGAATGGAAGATGGCTACAATTTTCACTTCCTTAGCATAGGGAATCTATGCATAGAAAAAGTAGGTGGAAAAGATCATAGACGAATACAAAAACATATTTTCTTCACCTGTGAGGGTGCCTCTTCACTTCCAAGTCAAATATTCAATTGAATTGATACCTAGTACCCCTTTACCTAATTTACCAATATACATACTCTCTATTATGGAGAATGAGGAAATAAAATTCCAAGTTCATGAGCTCATCCAAAAGGGTCACAATCGACCAATCTCCTTACCTTGTGGGAGATGAATTGTATTGGTGCATAAGAAAGATAGGAAATGGGAAGTTTTTATTGATTACAAATCCCTAAAGAATATAATTGTTAAGAACCAATATCCAATCCCTTAGATTTGTCATATTCTTGATCAACTTAAGGGCTCCAATCTCTTTAGTGATATTTATTCAAGGTTAGGATACCACCAAGTCTCAATTGAACAAACTAATATATGGAAGAGTGCATTCAAGTCTAAAGAAGGCACTTTTCAGTGGTTCGTCACACCTTTTGGCTTGACTAATGTTCTAGTAGCATTCATGAGGATGATGGATGGTCATTAAAAAACTCTTTTGTGGTCGTATATTTCGATGAGATCCTCATTTTCAGTAAAAATTCGATAGAAAATTTGTAGCACATTCAACAGATCATGAATACTCTGCAAAATCACAAGTTATATGCCATTCTAGATAAATGTTCATTTGGAATGCATAAAATTTAGTATCTATCATACATAATGGTTGAACATGGGTTGCATGTGGACTGATCTGTAAACTACCATGGATATTTTGTTGGAGAAGTTCGTCACAATGGAAATCTTTACAATTAAGGTTATTTTTCCTTTAGATCTAGACTCTTGATTATTGGTTTTCTTCTTTAAAAGAATGCATGAAATAGTTCAAACGACAAAAATAGAGAAAATAAGTAAATACACACACCATCCACAAATAAACGCAATATATGATGTAGGAAACCCAATATGGGATAAAACCTAGCTAGAAGGTGAGGCTACTCTGCTCTCTTTTCTCTGGTATAGAAATGATGCAAGTACAAAGAAATATGCACTCTCTATGGAGTTGTGTTTGACCTATGGCATGTATAGAAAATATAGAATATCTCCTCCTCTATTATTCTCACACAATACCACTCTAATATTTTTTTCTCAACTATGCAATAATATACAATGCCAAAGAATGGAATCCCCTTTCTCCTCCTAGTGGCCCGATACTTAACATATCTCAATGACCATCTAGGGGTAGGTTTTTAGCTTACTCAACCCTAAATTGTGATAGGGTTTTGAACCATATAGAATATTATTGAAATTACATGCTTATATATCCCCATATGCATGAGTAATGGGGGTTGATGTGGCATCCTCTCCTACCATGGTGGTCAACATGGTAGGTCAACTTGCGGGAGGCATAACTTTTGCATATGAACTCTGATTAACGCAAGATCTGTAACATTGGAAATACATCGGATAGTAAACAACTTTCAATGGGGTGGGAATAAGTTATAGAAACTAGAAACATAAAAAAAAAAAAAAAAAAATCTCAAAATGGCTCTGAAAGGTTCTAGACCTCAATTTTCCAAACTAGGACATGCCACTAAAAAGGCCCTGCAAGCTTAATCCTCTGATTTTTTGCACTCTAAAATGATTGAGATAGATGAAAAATGATATAATAATCCAATTTGGATCATACCTCCCCATTTAAGGAGGATTGTTTTCCCCGAAATATTTATTGAATGAGGTGAGGAAAATTTTCCTCTACCTTCTCCCTAGAGTACCACTTTTCTTTTCCTGGAAATTTTCCTTTCAATCCAATCTTCCAAATGTCATGTTGTCCATTCCTTGTATTTATGGACTCATTTTACATATTTTTTTCTTCTTCCAAGTATTCCTATTCATCTAGTTCTAAGTCCTCTATGGAAGGCAGGACCTATTCCTCCTCCTGATCTAACATGGAAGGCTCATAGAGTTTGAGTTTCTCCACATTCACTACCGAGTAAATGCGCATGTATGGGGGTAGACTAAGTATATAAGTGTTATACCCCACCTTTTCTAATAGATCAAAAGGACCATACCATAGAGCCTTGATCTTCTTACCAGGACTTTGTAGCCTTTCCTGATTCAGATGTAACCATACTCGGTCTCCCACTCTAATGGTCTCTTTGTTTTCTGTTGATCATGTCTAGCGTTGTACTTTTCTTGTGACTTCTTCAGTATCTCATGTACTTGAAAATGAATCTTATTGATATTATAAATATTTTTTTTTTCCTTTAATGCATCTCCTATGAGGTTCTCCCTCACTCCTCCTTATTGTCCATATACAACTTCTAAGGGTGAAGGTGGAAAATATCCAAAGGATGTTTCAAAAGGTGACTTACCAGTACAGGTGTGGAATGGTATATTATAAGAGTGTTGTATATAGATAAAATTTCCATCTAAGGTCTTCAGATGCTTCTGATTGCAACCCCTCAATAGTTTCACCAAATCCCTGTTGACTAGTTCCTTCTACCCATCTATCTGTGGATGGAATGTTGTATACCTCTTTAACTTAGTGTTCATCTTCTCCCACAATGTAGTCCAAAATGCACTGAGAAATATGGTATACCTATCATATATAATGCTCCTTGGTATCCCAAAGTGCACCTAGAATTGTTCAAAGAATAAGTTTGTTTCTTCTATCCCTTGATGCTATTTCTAAAATGCATGAGAATGCACATTTTTCTAAACTTGTCAACTACCACAAACAAATAATCATGTCCCTTCCTTGTGGTTGGTAAACCTCCCACAAAATCCATGGAAATGATTTCTTAAGGTCGAGTGGGTACATGTAAGGGATGGTATATACCTTCCTTCCTATTACTGGGCTTGCTAGTACATATTCTCTAATATACCATGCTACATATTCTTTCATTTTGGGCCAGCACTACCTTTGTAAATTAGCAATTGTCTTCCCAACACCAAAATGTCCTACAACCTCGGAGGTGTGAGTTTCTCTGATAAGCTACAATAGTTCACCTTTAGGGACATAAATGTTGTCTATATTATATAGTAATCCATTTTGGATATGATAGTCAACCTTGTCGTCACCTTCTTCTATATGAATTTGGCCTTGTAGCTGCTAAAACACCTCCTTGAAGTCCTCATCTTCTATGTATGCATCATGGGTAAAAGGCTCCATTTGCATAAAAGTTTTAAAATTTGTAATATTTAATGTGGGTGGTCATGAAATCATGTATGCCAACTTATTTGTGCTACCCTTCTTATACTTGATGACTAGATGAAATTGTTGTAAAAACCCCATCCACTTGTAATGCATGGTTTTTTGTAACTTACTCAGGGTCTAGAAATACTATAGTGGTTGGTGATGTGCATGGATGATGCCCTCCTTTCCCATTAGATAGTGCTTCCAATTTTTGGCAGCTTGTACCAAAGCATAGAGTTCATTGTCATAGGTAGGGTAGTTAAGAACCACCCCATGAAATAGTTCACAATGACAGCATACTCACCTTCCTTGCATAAAACTTATCCCATGGCATACCCACTTGCATATATCTCCACTTCAAAGGGATTCTTCAAATTTGGTAGCGTGAACACTGGTACTTGAATGATCTTTATTGTCAGCTCATCAAATGCCTTCTACTATTTCTCCCCCCACTAGAAACTCTTAACATTGGTTGTTATGGCATGAAGTGGTGTAACTACTATTTAAAATGAAGCTATGAACATCTGCAAGTATTGTGCTTCCCCCAAAAAAATCCTAACTTCAATGAAATTTGTAGGAATTGGCCATTTCATGATGGCCTCCATATTTGAGGGATCTATCTTGAGCTCCCCTCCACTAATCAAATACCCTAAATACACTAAAAACTACTATGAAAACTCACATTTCTTGAGATTGGCTAGTAGCTAGTGCTTTTTCAGAGTCTCTAACACCTGCATAAGATGTGACATGTGCTCCTCCCAGGTAACACTATAAACCAATATATCATCCAAATAGACAATAACAAATGAATCCAGATAAGCGTGTAAAACATCATTCATTAGTCTCATAAATGTAGTTGATGTGTTGCATAAACCAAATATCATAACCAACCAATCATACAAACTTTTATTTGTCTTGAAGGAATTATTATAGGTATCTTGTTCTTTGAAGCGTACCCGGTGATATCCTGATTTCAAATCCAACTTAGTGAAGTACTTGGCATGGTGCAACTGGTCCAGTAGATCATTGATCCTCGGAAAAGGGTATCGATTGTTCAATGTAATATTGTTCAATTCCCTCTAATTGATTCACATTCTCCAAGTCACATCCTTCTTGGGTACAATTATGATGGGTGACCCACAAGGTGAGGTACTTGGTCGAATCACACCTTTCTCCAACAGTTGTTGCAACTGCTTCTTCACTTCATTCTCTTCTATAATAGATTGTTTATGCATCCCAATATTCAGCAATGGGGAGTCTGGTAATAATTGTATTTCATTCTCCATATCCCTATTGGGTGGCATCCTTTTAGGGTCCTTGAACACTCCTCTATATTTTTGTAGAAACTCCTCCAACTAATGTTTTTTCTCTTTAGTACACCCCTCGAGGGACACGTTCACTATCATTTACTCATCATTATATTGATTTTCTCTTAATAATACCAAACCATATTTCTTACTAGAACTAATCAAATTCTTATATTGGTTGGAACTTTCTAGTGAGATCTTTGACTTGCCTTTATGCGCGTTAATGATGTAGGAATTCACATCCTTGAACAGTTGGTATTGGTTGTCTCTCTGCATGAATATCCCATCCTTCATATACATGTAAATTATTCCAAACACTACTCCACATACATCAATGGCTACGATGTCCAATTCCACTTCATCAATAAAATCAACACTTACAACAAATTTAATCTTACATTGTTTTGTTACCTTAATCTCTTCATCCTTTTTTTCTCAATCCAATGCATAGGGACTAGGATGATCATGCACCTTCAATCCAAGGTTGAGGACCAGATCCACTGGTATAATATTAGCCAGTGAACTAGATTCAAAGAAAGATTCTATCTTGGTCTTCTTGACCTGAATCTTGATGTGGAAGAGCTTGGTCATATCCTTCTCTTCCTTGTGATGAAGTCTAATCAAATTCAACTCCTTCTGCATAGATGTACATACAATATTTTCATTCACATCTAAGCTACTTTCAACCTAATTTCTTGAATATGTGGCTAAGAGGTTCTTCTTCTTTTCATCCTTCTTGCAGTTCTTCGGGTTTAGGTCTAGATGCAGTTTCCAACTTTTTTCCTCAGTGTGGCCATCAATGTTGGAATGATTGCAATGGTTGATGGGATATTTTCACTAATGTGTAGTGGTTTTTTTCTTCTTATATTTTCCCCTTTTGCACTTCTTCTTCCCCTCCTTGTAAACTTCTAGATTCTCTTTCTACTTCAAACCACTTGATTGCCCCTTCTTTTGGCCTATGTTTTCCAAGTATTGTGCCTGTACACATGCCTCATCCACTATCCTTGTATTGAAGAGAATAACCTTCTTTCATATATTATTGTGTAACCCCCCAAATACTTGATGAGTACATATGGGTTCCTGGGAGAGATACCCAACATGATGGCTATTTTTCTAAACTCAATGGTGTACTCCTATACACTATGACCCTGTCTACTCTTGAAGTAGTTCCATTGGATCCATTGGTCCTCTACATACCCGATAGGGAATAATTGGGACTTGGTGAGGGTTTTGAAGTTCTTCCACCTAGTTACTAGAGGATCACCCTCCAACCTAATAATTTTTGTGTGGATTTCCCACCAGGTTAAAGCATAACCCTCTAAATTTAATATAGAAAATGAATTGTTCTTCCCTTCATCCATACAATGAATGATAACATAAAATTCTAGTTATTGCAGCCAATAATCCATTTTCAATGCATTGATATCACCTTTGTATGGATTTATGTTTGTTGGTTGTGGAACCTGATTATCTTCCCGATTTATAGGTCTTTTACTTTCAGCCGTGTTTATACCCCATGAAGTATTTACACCCCAAAAGTATGTACACTCTTCCATGCGGGGGAGTGCATAGGGGGGGTACGCCCTATGTGG
>SNQJ01S0012887.1:82982-93404 GCA_010110895.2 Picea sitchensis | reverse complement strand
ATTTGTTTTATTTTATTGCTCCGCGGTCCTATTTTTCTAACAATGTTCACTTTCCTTCCATATTTAATATGAACTATGAGGGGTTAACGACACTAGAACTCGACTACTCTTTCTCAGATTGTTTCCATGACTTCTTTCGTAAGTCTTCCTGATCTCTCGATTTTCGCTTCGATCCAATTTATGAGTTAGAGCCTTCATCATATCAGAACGGATCGATCTTGATTTCTAGAACCTCCATGAGGAGATTCATATTGATACTGATGTCAACAAATTGTGCTTCCAACCGCTCAAATCTATCTTCTACTATATCTTGAGGGTTATTATGAATAAACTCATCCACTATGGTTAGGGTTTCTGAAACTGCTCTTTAATCTAATTCATGAATCCTGCAACTTCCCATAAATACCCCAAATAAAAATATAATCTGATACCAATATGATATGTAAACAACCATGGATATTCCACTACAATAGTTCATCACAACATATCTAATAAATAACTGGAAATCTTTACTAATAAGGTTATTTTTCCTTTAGATCTACACTCGTGATTACTAGTTTTCTTCTTAAAAATAACATATCAAATAGTTCAAATGAAAAAAAGAGAGAACATAAATAAATATACAAACCATCCATAAATAAACATAATATATGACCCGGGAAACCCAATATAAGAGAAAACCCAATTAGAAGTTGAGGCTGCTTTGCTCTCTTTTCTCTAGTATAGAAATGATGCAAGTACAAAGAAAGAGGCACTCTCTATGGAGTTTCCTTTGACTTGTGGCCTTGTGGATGCTACATAACCTCTCCTCCTCTATTATTCTCACAGAACACCACTCTCATATGTTTTTCTTAGCTATGGAACAAGGTACAATAACAAAGAATTGAACCCCCTTTCTCCTCCTAGTGGCTTGGTACTTAACATATCCTTATATCCATCTAGGGGTAGGTTTTTTAATTTCTCAACCATTAATTGTGATAGGTTTTTGAAAATTCTAGAATCTTCTTGAAATTGCATACATTTCTAGCCCCATATGCATGAGTAACGGGGGTTGATGTGACATCCTCTCATATCATGGTGGTCAACATATTAGGTCAACTTGTGGGAGGAATAACTTTTGTATACAAGCTCTAATTGACGCACAATATGCACCATTGGAAAAGTCTTGAAGTGTAGAACACTTTCACTGGGGTGCGTGCAAGTTATACAAACCAAAATCCCAAAAATTCCTCTAGATGGCTAGAGAATGTTTTAGACCCCAATTTTCCAAACTGAGACCTACCACTAAAACATCCCTACAACATGAATCCTCCAATTTTTCCCACTCTAAAAGGATCGATATATATGAAAAATAATATAGTGATCCAATCTTGATCAAAGAATTTTCCAAGATCCAAGTCATTTGCAATTGGCTAGCCTTGATGACTCTAACATATCTTCACAACTTATTGGGCCCTAACAACTTCTACTATTGGTTCGTGTTGGGGTTCCCTAAAAATAATTTTTCCTTAAGCTAAGTGACCAATGGTGGAGCTTAAGATATTTTTTCTTGGTCTCAAGCACAACATAAATAATTTGAATATATGAAATGTTGCCTCTACTAAACAACAATCCTCACTTTACTAGAACTACAAAATCCTTTCAATATTGAGACAAATACCTCTGACTATTATATTAGTGCAATTCTCACTCAACATGGTCATCTAATGGCCTTTCATAACAATACACTATATGATATTGTTCATGGGTATCCCATATATGAATAGGAGGTGTACTCTGTTGTGAAGGAATTCCAATAATGGAAGTATTGTATTCTGTGAAAGGAAAAGATAATCCACACTGATCACAAGCCTCTACAATTCATGCATACATAAGGAAATTTACATAATAGGTTCCATTTTATGTGGTCCACATACTTGTAACAATTCCATTTGAACATTATGCACAAGAAGGAAAACATAAACCATGTTGCAAATTGTCTCATTCCACCCCCACTAGTGGTGATAACCACAATTCTTAACTGTTGTGGGAATGATACCTCTGGGTGGCCCCAATTGTGTGAAAATGAGCTTGACTTCATTGTTACATATCAAACACTAGACATACATAGACAATTTATAGACTCTCACCTCCATGATTTTGGAGGAACATTATAGATAGATAGCAAGGAACTTTGGTCTGGAGTAGACAATAATAGTACTAAATAAGTATTTATACTAACTAGAACTTTGAAAAGACGTCATCAAGTATATCATATTGAGAACTACCTATGTCATTTATAAACCTTCCATTAACATTTAAAAAGTGGGGGTTGTACACTCCTCTTCCTACTCTAAACAAGTCTTAGGAGTGAGCTTCCATGGATTACATGTTAGTTTTACCCTCCACCAAGAATGGTAACGATTTTATCTTTATGTTTGTTGATCGATTCTCTAAGGTGTCCATTTGGGCAGTTTGTAAGAAGAGCATCAAAACCAAATCCATTGCTAAGCTCTTCTTTGAGCATGTCTAGGTTCATTTTGGGCTACCATAGACCATTATTTCAGATATGGATAGTGGGTTCCTTAGTACCTTATATTCATCCTATGGTCTCTAATGGACACCAAGTTAACCAAATCGACTTCCTTCCACTCCAAAATAGATGGAAATAAAAAGTCATCAATATGATGATTGTGCATATCAGATGCATGTAAAACTCCAAGAATTCATGTACATGAGATGAGATCATTCCATATGTTCAACATATATTTAATAGGTCCCTCCATATCTGTATTGGAAATGTCCCTTTTCAGGTGTCCTTGGGGTTCCAACCATTAGCCCCCATTGATGTATATTTTCCCATTTAATATTCATAGGAAGAGTCCTCCCTTGCTCAAAATGAGGTAGATATAGTAGCCAAATATGTTGAGCATATCCAACACATACAACAACAAGTTCATGATATCATGTAGAAATTCAATGCCAAGTATAAGAAACAGCATGACTAGCATCGAGTTTCACACAAGTTTCAGGTTGGTGATAAGGTGTGGTTTCATTTGTAGAAGAGAGCCTCACATGACCCCATAGGAAGATCGATGCACTCTGATGAAGGTTGTGGGTTACAATTATTTTGAATTGAGTATCCCCCCTTTTATTGACTTTGTTAGGGTCCTATAATCATAGGTAATTTGATTCTTCAGCTACCTATTTGAAAATTCTCTCGTGATGAAGACATCTGGCTTGCTGGGCTCGGTTGATTTCACTTCTCCCTCCATCCATTTCTCCTGATCCTTCATCACCCTGTTGCACCCTTCATGCCCTCGCCCTCCATTTTTTCACCCCTCCGCCAATTTTGTCCCTACATGAATAAACATGCTTAGGATAAATAATAAATGGTTAATGGCATTTTTTAATACTAATTAGCATAATAAAGTTAATGTAATTAGATTAGTATAGTTAGATTAATAAAACTAGGTTAGAGATTACTAATAATAAATCAATTACTAATTAATTAATAATTAATTGAAACCTAGGCTTGAAACTAATTAACAATAATTAATTTCATAATTATTAATTAGGTTAGTTTGTTTAAGTTAGCAATTAGGTTAGTGTATTAGAATTAAACATTAATTAAAAAATTAAACAAAACAATGTAAAACAATAAAACAAATAAAAATGCATATAATAAATAAAACCTATAAATATAAAACAATTAAAAAAAATTAAATTAATTAAAACATTAAAAACATATAAAAATACATATAATAAATAAAAACTATATAAAACATAATAAAACAATTAAAAAACATATAAAACAAAAAAGAAAATAAAAAACACTTAAAACATTAATAAAAATAAACATTAAAAGGAATGAAATTAAGACAAAGATAAGGAATTAAAGACAGATAGAGTGGAGTAGAACGCGTGAAAATGATTAAAGGAAACAAGTAGAGACAAAGGTGAAGCTATTCCCTCTCATGCTTCACACGTCAGGAATTTAATGGCAGACCATGATCTTCTGGGACCGGGTCCATCCTAACTTTAGGAGGTCTAAGAGAATGGTTCACGGACATGTCACCTGATTACCTGGACTACCCCATGGCCACCACTTACAGCCCTAGGGGGTCCGGTCCCATCCCCCTCCAAAGCGGTTTTCAAAGTCAAAGATGGGTTTTTCCTGTTTGACCACATACCACTATCCCCCTCCAAAACTGATTTCCCCCAAAATCAAAATCGTTTTTCCCTGTTTGACCACTTGTCTTCCAAGGACGATTCCGAGAAAACCATAAGGAGTTTTGAGAAACATAAAGATTTTTTTCTCCGTAATGGGATGAAGATCAATAACCTCTCTCAGTTTTTTCATAGGTATCAATAATTGGGAGAATCTAAGCCATCTCTGAGCACCATTTTTCAGGATTCCATGTTTCCTGATTTTGTTATGGTTTTGCAGTAGCTGTTTTGGAGAGCTAGAGATTAATTTGGAAAAACTGAAAGAGGTTTTTTCTCAAGACAGACTCATATACAATAACATATTTTAGTTTTTTCACATCTGTCATATCGTTGGAGATACAAGCGTCTAAGTGGACCCTTATTTTCAGTAGTTCGGCTTGTCTTTCATGGCAGAAAATTCAAAATTTTCAAGGATTTGTTTCTATTTTTGGCCAGGTTGTTGATTTCAACCTCTTGAGCCTAGGAAAGAGTCTGTTCTATATATTGTTATAATTCAAATGTAAAAGGGTTGATCGGTTGGGACCATTATTGAAGAATGGAATTAATTTTGTAAAACAACTCACAGAGCCTCCATGGATGATTTCCAGTAATACAGTGTGACCATTTCAGGATACTTGTGACAAATTTCATGGGGGAAGTTTTTTTTGTCTCTGTAAACTTATTATTTCTATTATCACCATTTCCTCTTATATTCTGAATTGTTCTGGGAAGGTTAAGAGAAGAATTTGTTTTAATCTAGACTCTGTCTCTAGCTTAGAACAACTTTTGTGTTTTCCACTGAAGATTGAATTCAATATTCTTGATTGCTTTGTTTTTTATTGGAATCATAGACCTATTTCATATCCTCCATGCATTAAATTTTGAGGATCTAGTGAATTTTCCTACCTTGCCTTGCAATATTAATCTGTTATGACCTGGTTTTGATCCATTCTAAATCGTGACTCCATTACCCAATGACCCTCCCTTCATGTTCCATCCAACCAATTTAAATACCAAACCCTGTACTATTATAACTATCCTAACATCCAATCCAAACAAAGATAAATCAAACAGAGAGATCCCCCTTTGAGTCTTGGAGGGATAGATCCTTGACTCCAAAGTGGTTTTGTAGTTACCTCTGCCCATTTCTTCTTCAGCCTGAGAAATTACAGAGTGCTAACATAGTGGAAACCATATTGGGGAACCTTCCTTAGAAAGCATATCAAGTTCCAGATCTGATTACTGATGGTGTATAATGACCAAACACAAGAAGGCTGAATCATCCACCCAACGAATCCAAATCAACTCTAGATCAGTTCTAATTCAAAGAATCCACTGGAGGAAGAACCTGAAACATGACCAGACCATTTGAAAAGATCAGGTATTTAAGTTGTAATTTTATCTAAGATATGATAGGTTTTATTCTTAATTATTTATTCCCTTCTCATGATCCTGATCCAAATCATACTGCCAAAATTTATGAAGAGCATGGTCAACCTAATGAGCCTCAAGAGGTTAAGCCTAGTGCTACAATCCTTGTACATACTCCTACACCTGTAAAAATCCGAGATATATACAAGCATCTTGTCTTACCTCCCATACTCCATGATTTCCCTACCAATTACTTCCAATATATTCCCATATTTGACGAAGAATATGGCTACATCACTACTGAAAAATACATTGAAGGTTTTGAAAATTATCTTGACCTTTTTGAGGTGGAAAAATGTGATGTTAGTATTAGGATTTTTGTTTTATCTTTGCAAAGTAGAGCTAAGAAATGGTATAAAGATGTACCAGTTGCAAGCATGAGTGATCTCAATTAGTTTGTGAAAGTTTTCTTGGATCAATGGGTGATCAAGAGGAATCCCTTCCTCATTTTGGAAGAATATGATCACTTGAAAAGGTAGCCAGGAGAAACAGTGCAACAATTTTCAAACAGATTCAATCAAGTTTGCAATTCCATGTCTGATGATATAAGACCACCTCCTGGTTTAGCTCTCTTACACTACCCAGATGCTTTTGATCCAGAGATGGAGTTTTAGTTTAGAGAAAATAACACTACTACACTCAAGGAGATGCAGGATAGTGCAATAAGTGTGGAAGCCCATTTTTTGATCAAAAGGTCAAAGTTGGAGGCAGAAGACAGAAAGAACAAAGAAAATGACCATCTTACATCCTCATAGGTGAAACTAGACATTATGGCAAGTACAATGGAAGAAATGTTGCAAAATATTATCACAAGAGAAAAACATGTTGTTCAAAGGAATCATGTTCCATTGATTACAGAGAAAGAAAGGATCACTGTTCCCAAACAATTTACAACACACCCTTGGTATCATGGATTGGAAAATGATCATTTCATGTATTCAATTCACAACATAGTCAAAGATGAAACTTTTTGGCCTTTGACCAGGTTTTGTGGAAACGCTGGCCATGTTTGAGAAATTTTGGGACTTCAACAGGATGGTCGAAGATGGAACACCAGGTGAAGCAGAGATTGTGGGATCTCGCCCCCTTTTGCAGGATTTTTGGGTTTAGGGTTTATGTAACGGGTATGGGATGTTGGCCCATCAATCTTACCCATGCTTAGGCCCATTTTGTAATGTATAAATAAGTAGCTAGGCGACGTAAGAAACATTGATGGCTCAATGCTAATTTTAGATAAGTGTGAATAGTTGTGAATGCTCTGTGCATACTATGTAAGACTTACAGAGCTAAGTGAAAATGATTGTAAGAGGTCGTGTACAAACTTTGTGCTATGAACTATCTCGAGGAAGGAGGATATGGTGAGGTGTGTGCAAATATCTTGTCCTATGCGGAGTTGGTTTTGATGCTTTGTGCATGTAAGGAGATTGACAGAAGATAATAAAGAAGATGAAGAGTTGGTGGACGTAGCCCCACGCTGGGGGTGAACCACGTATGTCCTGTAATATGGTTTCTTTGTGTGATTGATGTGATTTATGCTTAGTGTTGTCCTCTTTATGTATGTTAGATGCATCTGATATTATAGCTTAGTGCTTAGTAATGTGAATGAATGCTATATCTACTCTATTTCTACGTGCTAAGTGCATGGATGTGTTAGATCTTGTTGAATACTATGTTGTTCAGTAATAAGGGTTTTACCTACAATGTGAATAAGGGTTAAATGCTAATGAATGCTAACTGCTAAGTGCTCTATTAAGTACTTTAATCATAGTTTGTGTCCTATCTAGGTTGCAGACACTTGAGTCATGCAACCCCCCCTGCCTCTACCTCAGGTTAGGGGTTTGATGGTGCATTGTTGTAGCGTTGAACCCTAGGTATGCCCCTATGCCAACAAATTGTTCCATTGTCGGGACCTAAAATTGTGATTGTTGGGAACTGAAGAAAAGAAGAAAGCTCTGTGCGTAGATATGTTGTTGTAGTGTAAAGTACTCTACTTGACTTGTGAAGCTCTATGCTAAGAAGAGAAGGTTGATCTGAAGAAAAGAGGTAAGATCTTAAAGCTTTGTTCTCTGATAAAGGTAAGATAAGTGGAATTTTTTTCTTCGAAAGAATGGATCTAGGTATGTTTGATAGATTTGGTTCTATTATGAAAACTAGGGCACAACTCAAAGAAATAAGATATGATATGAATAGATCTAATAGAAATAGTGAAAGATATGTTATTCCTATGCATAGAAAGAATTATTGGACAAATAAGAGGATGCAGGATCCTAGAAAGATTTTTTTGTAGGTCCATCACTGCGATCCCAGTGAGTAATACAAGAAAGGTCGGGGATCGTTTAACAGAAAGAGAGGATTGACTCTTTATTATAGTTGTAGAAGATCGGGTCATCTTGCTAAGGAATGCCCTGGTAGAGGTCCTATTTGCCTTTGATGTATAGCTACTAGACATGAAGTTTTAGATTGCCCTAGAATGATTGCTAAAGTTGAGAATATGAACATGAGACAAGAAGACCATGAGGAAGGTCCAAGGACTAAGAATATGATAAAGAACCAGAAAGAATCAGAGGCTATATTATTGAAGATGAAAGAAACATCGAATGATCACAAAGACACCAATTTATCAAAGATTTTAAAAGAGAAAGAGTGCATAGAAACAAGAATAGGAGACTTCAACATAGACTGTGTATTGGATGCATAAACACAGGTGAACATTATGATATAAAGTAGTTGGGAAATATTAGGAAATCCTGCTATGGTTCCTTCACTAGGAGGAATAGGATTGTTTAAAGGGATGTTGATAACCTTATGTGGAAGACTTTCCCGTGTACCTATGATTGCTCATGGAGCATCAACAAAATAAGAATTCGAGGTCATTAAGTTTCTTGAGAACAGTTCCCCCTTTTCTCTTCTGCTAGGAAAGACCTGGGTTGAGAAAGATCATATCCGAAGGAAAGAAGAAGAGGAAGCTCTAGAACAGAAAAAGAAAGAACTAAGGGATTTCATGGCTAGGAGAATAGCGTGCTTGATATAAGAACAGGAGGACAAGTTGAAGCAACTGAGGGCCAGAGAAATAGCTGTCGAAGTTGAAAGAACACAAGAAGACTTAGAAAACTTATCCATACAGGAGAGTAGAGAATCTACTCCAGAAACAGTAAGAGAAGAAGTATTATCCTCGAACCTTGTGAAAGATCCTCAACAACGTGAAGTTACTATGCTAACAAAGGATAAGAACAAGAATGGAAAGAGGAATATAGAGACACAGATCAGAGGAAATAAAGCTAGAAAAATCAGTAAGAAGAAAGAAAAGATAGAAAAATTGCAAGAAGTTCCAAAGAAGACTTCGCAGAAGGAAGGCTTACAGAACTCAAACCTCGCCAAAATAACAGAAAATCACAAATTGTCACTTCGCCACGATGAAGAAATATGACTATTGGAGGCATCATAACCGTTAGCATGACCCTCCATAATGGCTAGAAACACAATTATTACTGGAACGTTCTCCATTGGACCGTTGGGACCATGCCATAATGAATGGAATTGCATTGAGGCATTCTTACTCGTTGGAAGAGTCTGTTACAATGTTTTCTTTTTAGTTCGTCGCATGTCTCACCGAGAACACTTTTTCCAATTCTGATTATTCAAGCCCACAGAGAGCTAACTATTACCACGTTGTGCTTATTGATAACTCACAATCCATTTTGATACCTTGATTATTTGTTCATCGACCTGAGATATCAAATCTCGAGTGTGTATGTCGAGTGAATATAGCACAGTAGAGAAATCTGTTGAAGATATTCTCATAGACCTCATGGTTGAGAAGGTCATGTCTGTAGGAGCAGAAGCTTTGTCGAAAAGAGGAGTGCAAGCATCCCCATCAACTGCACGTCGATCTGGGCCCTCCCGAACTGCGACAGAGAAATGAACCAACCATTTGTTGATGAATTCATCTATGGGAGACATCCTCCAGCTTACAAACTTGTGAGACGGGGAACTTGAGAGAAATCCCCTATGAAGGGTTCATGGTTCCTACCTGGGATAGAGTGAGGAACATAGAGATGACCTCCTACATGACGTGAGTGAGAAGAAATCTAGATGATTATCTGGGTGAAAAGCGATCTGTTGAGTTAGGACGTGCCTATGGCTGAGCACAAGGTGAACGTGGGAAATCCCAAAAGTGTTGGGCACACCATAAAGTTAATAGAAATAAAGATGATGTGATGGCCTCCTCTAAGTAGAAGAGTTGACGAGAAGAATCCAGATGATTCTCCTGTTGGTGGTAGTGGGAAAGCAGATCTGTAGAGTGGACGTGTCTGTGGACGAGAACATGTGAACGTTTGAAGACCTGGTTCATCTGTGTAATGCAATGAAACAGGTCCATGGCATCCCTATGGATGTGCCCCTAATGGATGAGCACTAGTGGGTGTATCATATATTTTGCTATATATTGTTCAAGAGTCAGACCAATCTGTAACCCTAGTTATTATATAGAGGGTACAGGTCGGCCCTACCTTATTGTGTCTAAAGATAAAATGTAAAAGATAATTCATATTAATATTAATTATTATAATAATAATAAATAATATTTGACTTAGAGAGGTCGGCCTTGTTGTGCCAATAGAATCCCTTGTTAATTAGTCAAAGTCTAATATAAGTAGGAGATGATTCTTCATTCTAGAATCATATCCTTCTCATATGTTTTGGAAATTTCAGCAAGTACTTCTCTTTGGAAAAGGTGCACACCTCTCTTGGGTGCTAGGGTTTCTAGGGCTTAAGCACCCTCTTGTGTGCTAAGTCATTCTTGGT
>SNQJ01S0012887.1:69794-81628 GCA_010110895.2 Picea sitchensis | reverse complement strand
TGTAATAGATACAACTAACATCTCCTCTAGGAGAAACTTTTTGTGTTGATCCCAGGTTACCATGGAGGAATGTTTGATCAGAACACTAGAAGAGTGTTGACCTCATTTCGTATTGTATTTATTACTTTTGATCTTTTCTTTAGACAGGTCACAAGTGATAGCTCTAAAGGAGCTACTGTACTGATTATTCATGTTTTTGTTTTATCTACTATTATCAAAAGAGTATTATTATTTCTTGTTGTCTTGTTGACCTTGTTCAAGTCATAGGTGATAACCTTGAGGAAGCCATAGTGAAGGTTGCAGAAGGAAACATATTAGATGAGATATGAAGAAGACTGTGTACATGACCATATACATTCATGTACCCAAAGAGAAGAAGTCCAAGCTATATCCTTTAGGAAGAAAGGATACAATTAATCTTCAAAGACATCTCTAGTAAGAGACATATTCAGACAAGTAGAGACGTCCTTAAAGAAGAGATAGTTTTTAAAAGAACCAGAGAATCTCAGATGGAGATTGACAGTGACACAATGCCTTCTCCCCCTTCAAAAATTTAGAGGGAGATAGACATTACTCTAGGTTATCCAGGATCTCAAGTTGATATGTTCAGAGATATTGTGGTAAGGCATAAAATTCCTACCTAGACTCACTCTACAAGAGGCAGAGAAACATACAAGCCTCTCAAGACACATTCTGAGAAAAGAAAAAGAGATTTTCGAGCTATCCTTCATTCATGAGCCACTTCATTAATGCCGAGACTCCTTGTCTTAAAGAAGAAACAAGAGAACCGGTATGGAAAGATGCCATAACAAAAGAAAACCAGTGTATCTTAAAGAATGATTTATAAGATATTATTCAAGGACCAGAAAGGGAAGTCTATGGTAACTTCCAAGTGGATCTATAAGATCAAGCATGCAACTGGCGAAAGTATCAAGAAATATAAATAAGATCCATATAAAGAGGTTTCTCATAAACAGAGGGAGTTGTCTATGATGAGAGACTTGACCCAGTGAACTGATACACTTCCATTCGTACTACCATCCATGAGTTGGAAACTATATCAGATAGATAGATTCTTGATGAGTTTGTATTTCATCAAGAGTGTTGCTGATCCAAACCTATACAATGTTGGAGATAAGACTGATTCACAA
The DNA here is from genome assembly GCA_010110895.2 of Picea sitchensis. NCBI lineage: Eukaryota > Viridiplantae > Streptophyta > Pinopsida > Pinales > Pinaceae > Picea > Picea sitchensis. Next base: position 80,477 of record SNQJ01S0012887.1, on the reverse strand, counting down.
CTGATTAGATCACTAATGTATCTTGTTAACACCAGACTGAATTCATACCATGCAGTGAATGTGCCTAGTCATTTCATGAGTCAACCAAGACAGACTCACTAGACAACAACAAAACATGTATTGAGATATATACAAGACACAGTTGGATATGGCCTGAGATATGCCTCCAGTGTGAAACTGATTTTGTAGGATATATCGATTCAGATTGAGCAGAAAATACAGTGGACCAAAAGAACACATCCACTTGATGTTCCACCATGAAGTTTTCCATGGTTTCCTGATGCAGCAGAAAAAAAAAACTCGGTTGCCTTGAGTACCACAAAGGCAGAGTATATAAGCATCAAGTGCATGAAGCAATGTGTCTTCACAAGATTCTAACAAATTTAATTGACCATGAGATGGATCCCATGATGATGACCAAAAGTCATGAGTAAAAGCTCCTTGAGAACCGAGTGTTTCCTGATTGATCGAAATACAATGAGATAAAACATCCTTATTTCATAGATAAGATGTAGAGGAAAATCATACTCACGTAGTACCTTACTACACATGAGAATATTGCAGATATCTTCACCAAATTAACTTCGTGAAGAATCACTCCCTAGTTAAGAGGGAGTGTCGATAACTCCAGCCAAGAAAAAATTTAAAATTCATCCATGTGAGACTTAGCATGATAAAGAATGCCTCCCTAGATGAGAGGGAGTGTTGATGAATGTAGCTATGGGAGACATCCTCCAGCTTACAAACCTATGAGATGTGGAACATAACATCTATGTGAAGCCTTTCTCTCATCTTACAAACCTGAGAGAAATCCCCTATGAAGGGTTCATGGTTCCTGCCTAGGACAGTGTCAGGAATGTAGAGATGACCTCCTCCATGAAGTGAGTGAGAAGAACTCCAGATGATTGTCCGGGTGAAAAGCAATCTGTTGAGTTAGGACATGCCTGTGGCTCAGCATAAGGTGAACGTGGGAAATCATAAAAGTGTTGGGTGCATCATCAAGTGAACCTAAATAAATATTATGTGATGGCCTCCTCTGACCAACAGAGTCGACGAGAAGACTCTGGATGATTCTCCTATTGGTGGCAGTGGGAAAGCAGATCTGTAGAGTGGACGTGCCTGTGGACGACCATAGGTGAACGTGTGAATACCTGTTTCATCTGTGTAATGTAGTGAAATAGATCCATGGAATCCCTATGGATGTGCCCCTAGTGGATGAGCACTAGTCGGTGTATCAAATCCTTTGCTATATATTGTTCAAGAGTCAGACCTACCTGTAACCCTAGTTATTATGTAAAGGGTACAGGTCGGCCCTACCTTATTGTGTCTAAAGATATAGTGTAAAAGATAATTAATATTAATAGTAATATTAATTATTATAATAATAATAAATAATATTTGACTTAGAGAGGTCGACCCTATTGTGCCAATAAAATACCTTGTTAATTAGTCAAAGTCTAATATAAGTAGGAGATGATTCTTCATTGTAGAATCATATCCTTCTCATATGTTTTGGAAATTTCAACAACTACTTCTCTTTGGGAAAGGTGCACACCTCTCTTGGGAGCTAGGGTTTATAGGGATTAAGAACCCTCTTGTGTGCTAAGTCATTCTTGGTGGTGAAAGGTATTTCTCTTGAAGAATATAGCAAAGGATTTGGCTGGGTTTTTTCTCCCTTCTTTGAGAAGGGTTTCCCAGGATATATCTTGTGTTATTGTGCATGGTGTTTCTTCATGTGATATTGGTTGCTGCAACATTTATGGTTATCGTTAATTGTTAAAATGAAATGAATTTCATGCTTAACCTAATGCTATGAAAAATCAGCAACATCGTGATGAATTGGAGAACGTGAAGCTCATCCCATCAATCCTACCCGACTACTTCCCACCTCTGGCTGGCGTGGTGAGTCGTGATAGCGTCCCAAGGGACTTCGAATATAGAGTGATCACCGCATACCTCCCAAAGGGGACACATGCAGTAGGACTACAATTGGAGAGGATTCTAATTCTTAATATCAGTGACTTCAACTTGGGAGATCACAAAAACTATGGAATGCTCGCACCACACAAGTACTTGACCAAGACAACGAGAAAGAAGTCGATGATAATACCCCAACCATGGACTATGGACATCGCGAGGTCCACAATTCTTAATGTGATGAAGATCCCACACTTCAACAGGCATCATGAGGTTAATGTGTGCGTTAAACTCCTACTGTCCTGCTTCCATGGAGGTTACTTATGGTTGGATAGGAACATCATAGTTGATTTGGTGATGATCCATCAGATCACTGGATTAAACATGCAAGGACTAGATCCCCAGGATTTTTACCTAGGGAAGGCTGCAGATTGCACCCTGGCACAAACAATAAAAGACACCTATGGTGATGTACAGAAGGGGAAGTAGGTCTATAAGGTAGCCTCCATCCATAATGGCGCAGTGTGCCTAGATTGCCATTTGATCACTAGTAAGCTTGTCAGGAATAATATACCAACACAGGTCACGGGGTTTGTCATCGACCTCGCGGGAAAATGCATTGAAGGGATACAAATGAACTGGGCAAGACACCTCGTCAACCAGTTAGAGAAATACTGTTGTGAAGCTCAGGATCAGGGATATGAGGTTCATTTTAGCTAATTGTTGATCCTCATTGCCTTCATTGCTTGGGAGATGCTAGAAGGAGCGACCTTCCATTTTTGAATACTATGGTATTTGAGCGACATGGGAAAAAAATGGCAGTCAAACACGATGTTCCACACCTATTATATGTAGCTGAAGACGGCCATTGAATTATTCCCTTGCATGACGTCGAACACACTTCATAGGTTCAGTCCAATCAAAAAGTTTTGTGCACACAAGCACTTCATCTATATCACTGCACGTGGAGACGAACACAAAGAAGAGCTCCAGTCCTATTACAAGCTCACAGAGGAGGACATGGAAGAAATAACCATGGAATGGCTTACAGAGTTCCTTGTACTAGTTGACCAGGCAGAATTATCTGACCTCGACCTCATCAGAATTCCTATAGTCACTCATGAAGAATATGATGCACCCAACAACAGCAGGAAGAAAAAGAAGGAAGAGGTACAGGAATTGAGCAACGCATCAAAGGAAACTACATCGGATTCACCATAAGGAGGAGGAGGTGACAAAGTAGAAAAAGAAGAGTATAAAGGGGGAGAAGACAAGAAGAAGCAGGGTGAAGTAACACCACCTAAATATCCCCTGACAGAAGGAGAAACATCCAAGAAAAGAAAGGGTTCCTTGACAAAACCTTCATCGGAAGAATTCAACAGCCAATAAACCTCCATTCCACATTTTTCTCGTGGTGGATGACATTGACCTTATCATTTATGATATATCGGATACCTCCGAGGACATCTTGCAGTGAAGTGAAGTAAAAAAGGAGAAAATGTTTGACAGGATCAAGGCGGAGCTCAAAGGGGTACAATAGGCTCTTTATTCGAGTCATGTAGTGTCTACCATGTCGTTGTCAAAAGGGGACGTAGAAGTAGGAGATGAGCCTGCCCAGCTATGCATATTAGAAAACTCAACCGAGGCTCACCTTCATTGAGTCCAGGAGGAAAAGGAGTAGGCCACAGAGGCATTGAAGAAAGAATAGGAGGAAGCCATAGAGAAACGTCAGATTATGCAACAAGAGAAAGACAACCTCCAAGCGAAGTTTGCAGAGGATAGAGCGCATATCTAGAAGGAGAAATAACAACTGCTCATAGAGCATATGGGAGTCAAGGAGGCAGTCACCAGAGAACTTTTCTCTGTGTTGGGCCTCACACAGATAGAAGAAGACACAATGGAGATCCAAGTAGGGAAGCTCGTTGAAGCCATTTAATATCTCCAAGCACGAATAACAGAACTAGAACTACAAGTTGTGCCAAGCACTCCGCAGGAATTACGAGATTAGAGAGAGTAAATTGTCAGGAGCTCAGTTGAGAGAATCAAGGCATTGGCTTTGGAATGCAACCAACTCAACAGTCGAAGTGCGCAGACCTACGAGTGCCTTGCAGAGGACCTTGATCTAAGGACATTGGAGTCATAGCTTCAGGAGGCAAAGAAACGGGCAGCGACAGTGAAAGCACAGTGGAAGATACTGTCACCAGTCGAGAGGATGAAAAGGTCACAGGAACACTGCACAGTTCAACAACAGGTCCATGCCATCCAGAGCAAAGTGATGGAAGTGACCTAGAGGCTCCAACCAGTGCAGGATGAAGCTTTCACACTTTTTGAGGAGATTGAAGGACAAGGTGCACGATTAGAACAAGTAGTCACCACGGTAGACCAGTGCTTGGAAGGACCATTGAATGAGAAAGTTATTCAAGAGTTCGTCGAGTAGGAGACTCTGGAGAAGTAGAAGGTCGAGGAAGCTCAAGCCAAGCTCGAGGCCTTTGAGGCAGATTTACCCAGATTAGAATGATTCAGAACGAGTCACAGGTGAGTGTTGGTGGCCTATTGACCCTTGACCAGGTTTTGTGGAAACGTTGGTCATGTTTGACCAATTTTGGGACTTCGATAGGCTGGTCGAATATGGAACTCCAGGTGAAGCAGAGATTGCGGGATCTCGCCCCCTTTTGCGGGATTTTTGGGTTTAGGGTTTATGCAACAGGTATGGGATGGCGGCCCATGGGTCTTACCCATGCTTAGGCCCCTTTTTTAATGTATAAATAAGTAGCTAGGTGATGTAAGAAACGTCAATGGCTTAGTGCTAATGTTATCTAAGTGCGAATAGTTGTGAACGCTCTGTGCATTCTATGTAAGACTTGTAGAGCTAAGTGCAAGTTATTGTAAGAGGTCATGTAAAGGATTTGTACTGTGACCTGGCTTGAGGAAGGAGGATTTGGAAAGGTGCACGTAGATCTCCTGTCCTATGCGTAGTTGGTTTTGATTCTCTGTACATGTAAGGGGATTGATAGAAGATAATAAAAAAGACAAAGAGTTGGTGGATGTAGCCCCACGCTAGGGGTGAACCACATATATCCTGTGTTATGGTTTCTTTATGTGATTGATGTGATTTATGCTTAGTGTTGTCCTCTTTATGTATGTTAGATGCATCTGATATAATATCTTAGTTCTTAGTAATGTGAATGAATGCTAGATTTTCTCTATTTCTACGTGCTAAGTGCCTGGATGTGTTAGATATTGTTGAATACTGCGTTGTTTAGCAATAAGGATTTTACTTGCGATGTGAATAAGGGTTAAATGATAATCAATGTTAACTGCTAAGTTCTTTGTTAAGTATTGTAATCATATATTTGTGTCCCATCTAGGTTCCAGACACTTGAGTCCTACAACCCCCCCTGCCTCTACCTCAGGTGAGACTTCATCTGCTTCGCAGGTCTTTCCAAAAGGGTGGATAGTTAGGGTTTTTTTGGTGCGTTGTTGTAGCGTTGAACCCTGGTTCTGCCCCTGTGCCAAAAAAACTCCAGCTCAACTTGCAGAGGAACAACTAGTTGATCTGATGTGTATGATTGATGCCTTTCTTACCTGGATAATGTACCCAAGTATGATTAGTATGATGATGATTATGTGATTGAAATAGATGTTGACTGTTCAAAGAAACCAATGGCATGCTTTTGGGAGAAGGAAGAAACTCAATTACAAATGAAATATGACAATCAACCTTTGCACAACAATCATGACAACAATGAGGAAAATGCAAAAAATCTCAAAGTAAGTGGAAATTATTTGCCCTTGTGTTTCTCTTCATTGCAGTTTCTAAGAGAAAAATATAAGTAAATTGTCAATAGTAGGGATATAGAATGTTGTGATGAATCAGTGGGAGATGTCCTTGATGACATAGAAGCTATTCTTGATCCAAATTTACATCGCCTGAGTTACATTGATATTCAAAAAGAAGATGAATTAATGAATTATAACTCTATACCATTAACCTTCAATTCATTTCACTTTTTGAAGAAAACATTTAATCATGTCATGGATGATAAGCACACAGAAAATCAAGAATTTGTATTGGAATCAATAAAACAATCATCTCAATCCATGCAAGATCCAATAGCTGATGTGTTAGATGACTTGTGTTTTCAAATTCATGGTTCATTGGTCAACTATGAACTTAAAAGAGGTTATGATATAGACATTATTAGGCAATCTCTTTCATGGTATGTTTCAATAGGAGTCTCATTTCAAAGTTCAGTAGAAAATTTGCAGCCATATCAGGAATTATATAACGATGTAAAAAACATATGTGTCATACCCAATTATGACCATAAATTTGTTGAAATTCAAGAAATAAGTCGTGTCTTTCCTAATCCCATAGCAGACTACATGGAAGATTTTTTCAGCATAAAATATCAATCATGTTTTTAGCAGTGGACATTACACTTTGCAGTTTTGACTATGTGGACAAAAGGTCAAGTTGTCCTTTTGATTGTGCTAACAAGCAGTCAAGAAATCCACTTGTTTCAACAGCTACTTAAATGGATTCATTTGCATTTTTGTATTATTTGATTCAACATGATTTTTAAGAGTATAGGGTAGGTAGCAATGTGCAAATAAGCTCATCTCTTTGAGCATCCATTTCAATAATTTTTCAATCTCAATTTCAAATTTCAGTCTTCATTTTGATTTGGTTTCAGTTGAAAGATTAGAACAGGTACACATTGTAGAATAAAGTTTTGGGATAAGCCCTGGATAAAGTACTAGTCGACGTGTTCAAAGTTCTGTGTTTCTTGTCACCTCTTGAAAGAGTTGTTACCCCCTGGTGGATCCTATGTTAGGGTCCTATAATCATAGGTAATTTGATTCTTCAGCTACCTATTTGGCATTGATCTCATGATGAAGACATCTGGCTTGCTGGGATCGGTTGATTTCATTTCTCCCTCCATCCATTTCATCCTATCCTTCATCTCCCTGTTGCACCCTTCATGCCCTCGCCCTCCAACTTTTCACCCCTACACAAATTTTGTCCCTACATGAATAAACAAGCTTAGGATAAAAAACATTATGACAATAATAAATGGTTAGTGGCATTTTTTAATACTAATTAGCATAATAAAGTTAACTTAATTAGATTAGTATAGTTAGATTAATAAAACTAGGTTAGGGATTGTTGATAATAAATCAATTACTAATTAATTAATAATTAATTGAAACATAGGCTCGAAACTAATTAACAATAATTAATTTAATAATTATTAATTAGGTTAGTTTGTTAAAGTTAGCAATTAGGTTAGTGTATTAGAATTAAATATTAATTAAAAAAATTAAACAAAACAATATAAAACAATAAAACAAATAAAAATGCATATAATAAATAAAACGTATAAATAGAAAACAATTTTAAATTTTAAATTAATTAAAACATTTAAAACATACAATAAATAAAAACTATATAGCACATATAAAAAAACATTATGAAACAATTAAAAAATATATAAAATAAAAAAAGAAAATAAAAAACATGTAAAACATTAATAAAACGAAAAAATAAAAATAAAAAGTAAAAAAAATAAAAAATGAAAAACAAATAAAAATTAAAATGAAAACAGGTAAAAAAATTAAAAACAAATAATAAAAAAAACAAACAAAAAACAAATAAATACAAATTAAACTATTCCCCTCCCGTACTTCACACATCCCAAAAAATTAATCAATGCCCATAATCTTACCAGACCGCTCGGGTCCATCCTAACTTTAATGAGAGGGGGGTCCAGGGAAGTGGTTTTCACCTCGACACTTGTCACCACCAGGTGCTACTGTACCCCCCGCCCCCCCCTAATACCACTTACCACCCTAGGGGGGGTCTAGGATACCACTACCCCCCTCCAAAACCGCTTTCCCCCAAAATCAAAATCATTTTTCCCTGTTTGACCACCTGTCTTCCAAGGACAATTCCCGACAAAACCAAAGGATTTTTGAGAAATGGAGAGAGTTTTTTCTCCGTAATGGGCCGAAGATCAATAAAATATCTTCCTGTTTTCACGGGTATCAAGAATTGGTATAATCGAAGCCATCTCTGAGCACCATTTTTCAGGATTCCATGTTTCCTGATTTTGTCATTTTTTTGCGGTAGCTGTTTTGGAGAGTTGGAGATGAATTTGGAAAAACCGAAAGAGACTTTTTCTCAGGACATACTCATATACAATATTTTCTTTCTATTTTTTCACATATCTCATATGTTTGGAGATAAAAGTAGCTGAGTGGACCCCTATTTTCAGCAGTTCAACCCGTCTTTCTATTGGAGCATAATCCTAACTTACATTAGATTAGACTCCTAGATCTTGGTTAATACATTCATTTACACTTTATTTCACCTAATTTGGCCACATAGAGAAGAAGGGCACCTCATCCCTAGATTTTAGGGAAAACTGTTATTTTTAGATCAAGACTCAACTCCCGGTTCTTGATTTTCTTGATTTATTCATGATTTATTCCAACTCCCCCATGCAAAAAGTCATCTATTATTAGGGAATGCACACCTCCTCTTTGAGTGAGAGATTTATTCCTTAATTAATGATTTTTTCCGTTACTATTATTAGTAACTACTATTTCGGGTCAGTTAAGTGAGTTGGAACTGCTTCTCTTGTCAATTAAGTGAGCTTAAGTGAGCTAATGCACATCACTTAACTCTTGTGGAAATTAATGAGTCTGTGACATGTATATTTAGTGGTCTAGGTCGAACTATGTGGACTCCCTTAGCTTATGACACCTATTTTGGCTCCCTTAGCTTATGACACCTATTTTAGCTATTTCTAGCTTTTTTTGACTACAATTTCTATGTTGGAAATTCTATATATTCACCTCCTCTCTTCTTTTTTGAGGATGGTTGATCATGTATATTCATTTTTTATTAATATAATTCTCTGATTTATGGAGAAAAAACTTTCTCTCATCTCTTGAATATCAGCTAATTGTTTGTGTTCAATTTAACTAGAATTCTAGATCTATCGAGGTTTCTGTAGGAATTCGACATGGTATTAGAGCTAGATTGAATCTAGTGGATTGTACACGGTTTTATTTGTAGGTATAGATCATCAAAAGGCTCAGAAAGAAGCAATGTATCATCTCTCTCAGCCCACAAAACTCATTCTAAATCCTTTCAATTACTTCGAATGGAAGACATAGATCTCTCTGCTCCTCCGAAGCAAAGGGCTTTACCGGGTAACAATGGGAACGGAGAAAGAACCGACTGCGGAAACAGAGAAGATAAAGTATTTCAATAAATTAGATGAATAAATTGGGCTGATATGCCTATAAATTTCCATATATCTCCTCTTTCATGTCAGTGGAGCCACTACTCCCGATGTGGTCTAGACCACATTGGAAGGACTATTCGGCAAGTAGGATGCAATGAGAGTGCATCAACTAGAGAATGAACTCATATCCCTAAGGCCAATTCATTTCAGCAACCTGCAAGAATTATTCACCAAGTTCAAATCCCTCCTCATTGAAATTAATGCATGTGGATTCACGAAAGGGGAAGAACAACTCATCCTTTCAATTCTCTCGAAAATAGGCCCTGAATATTCAGAATTTGTGTTGTCTTTTAAAGCATCTAAATTGACTTAGGAAAAATGGAAAATGCCTCCATTGAATGATTTCATTATAGCATTGAATCAAGAGAAATATAAGTTAGTCCAAATGGGTGCCATCAAGTGTTCCAAGAACCAAGCACTTGCGGCTACTGATGCTCCAAAAAGCAGTGGAAAAGACAAGGAAAAAGGAACGGGTAAATTTCCTGAATCGAAGAAGGAGAGATTCACACAATCTTCAGAGAACTCTTCTGAGCCTAAGGGTAAGAAGAAGAATAAGGAAAGAACACTTTTCAGCTATTGTTCCAAAGGTTTTCATCCTGAAGAAAATTGCATGAGGAAGACTATTGATGAGATGGCTAAGCACTTGCAGCAACACAATCTCACAGTGCCCGAAAATGCAAAGAATAAACATGATAACAGAACGGGAGGGAGAGAATGAGATGGTCATGATTTAATGGCTGTCACATCCACTCCATCAGCTTGGATCCTTGATTAAGGTGCATCGAACCATATGGATGCATCAAAAGATGAATTTTCCTCCATCGAAGAAAGCACCAGATCCCCAATTTACTTGGGAGATGCCACACCCGCAAAGGTGTGCAGAGAAGGAATAGTTGATCTTGAAGGGGGATGCTTCACAAATGTGCTTCATGTTCCCTCGCTGTCCGCAAATATTCTCTCAATATATCATATCACTCATTCCATATATGGAAGGAAGGTGGAGTTCACTCCGGACTCCGTAGTGATTACCGACATTTCCACAGGCTCACAACTTGCACATGGAATTGCAGATCATGGTTCTCGTTTGTATTTCTTCTCCCACTTTGTTCCTAAATCTATTAGCAATATATTTCTGTCACAATCTAATGATATCAACAGTTTATGGCATGAAATATTTTTCTATCTAAACTATAAGTACTTGGATCAACTCAGCAAGGAAAACATGGTAGAAGGATTGCCGGCTATTAAATTCACAAGCGGTGTATGTCAAGGATGCATTCTTGGCAAGAATCCAGAGAAAACGTTTGACAAAGGGAAGGCACATAGAGATTATTCACCACTTGGGCTGATTCACATTGACATTACGGGCCCATTACCGCAGCCTTCACTCAGTATACAACTACAACACATAGTGCCATATACACCACAACAGAACGGTGTTGCGGAGAGG
>SNQJ01S0012887.1:19759-67184 GCA_010110895.2 Picea sitchensis | reverse complement strand
AGGTTTTCCCTATTTCCTCTTTTCATGAGGGATTCTTTTATGTAATGAGTACCTAAAATGGCCAAGTTGTCGGGACTCAATTTTTTTGTCATTACAGTTAGGCTTAAGGGGGGGTGTTGGAGCATAATCCTAACTTACATTAGATTAGACTCCTAGATCTTGGTTAATACATTCATGTACACTTTATTTCACCTAATTTGGCCACATAGAGAAGAAGGGCGCCTCATCCCTAGATTTTAGGGAAAATTGCTAATTTTAGATCAAGACTCAACCCCCGGTTCTTGATTTTCTTGATTTATTCATGATTTATTCCAAGTCCCCCATGAAAAAAATCATCTATTATTATTAGGGAATACACACCTCTTCTTTGAGTGAGATATGTAGTCCTTAATTAATGATTTTTTCCATTACTGTTATTAGTAACTACTATTTTGGGTCAGTTAAGTGAGTTGGAACTGCTTCTCTTGTCAGTTAAGTGAGCTTAAGTGAGCTAATGCACATCACTTAACTCATGTGGAAATTAATGAGTGTGTGACATGTATATTTATTGGTCTAGGTCGAACTATGCGGTCTCCCTTAGCTTATGACACCTATTTTAGCTATTTCTAGCTTTTTTTTACTAGAATTTCTATGTTGGAAAATCTATATATTCACCTCCTCTCTTCTTTTTTGAGGATGGTTTCTCATGTATACTCATTTTTTATTAATATAATTCTCTGATTTATGGAGAAAAAAATTTCTTTCATCTCTTGAATATCAACAAATTGTTTGTGTTCAATTTAACTAGAATTCTAGATCTATCGGGGTTTCTGCAGGAATTCTACACTTTCATGGCAGACAATTCAAAATTTTCAGGGATTTGTTTATATTTTTGGCTAGGTTGTTGATTTTGAGCTCCTAAGCCTAGGGGAGAGTCTATTCTATATATTTTTATAATTCAAATGTAAAAGGGTTGATCTATTGGGACCATTATTGAAGAATGGAATTAATTTTGTAAAACAACTCACATAGCCTCCATGGATGATTTCGAGTAATACATTGTGACCATTTTAGGATTCTTGTGACAAATTTCATTGGTGAATTTTTTGTGTCTCTGTAAACTTGTTCTTTCTGTTAACACCATTTCCTCTTATATTCTGAATTGTTCTAGGAAGGTTAAGAGCAAATTTTGTTTTAATCTACACTTTGTCTCTGGCTTGGAATGATTTATGTGTTTTCCACTGAAGATTGAATTCATGATTCTTGATTTCTCTGTTTTTTATTGGAATCTTAGACCTATTTCATCTCCTCCATGCATTAAATTTTGAGGATCCAGTGATTTTTCCTACCTTGCCTTGCAATATTACCCTATTATGACCTGGTTTTGATCCATTCTAAACTGTGACTCCATTAGCCAATGGACTTCCCTTCATTTTCCAACCAACCAATTTAAAAACCAAACCATGTACTATTATAACTATCTTGACATCCAATCCAAACAAAGTTAAATTAGACAGAGAAATTCCTCTCTGATTCTTGTAGGGCTAGGTCCTTGACTCCAAAGTGGTTTTGTAGTTACCTCTGCCCATTTCTTCTTCATCTTGAGAAATTACAGAGTGCTAACCGACTTTCTCCTAATATTTAATGTGGATCTACTTCGACCATATTTTCCACCCCTATTGAAAACCTTAGAGGTGGATGAGCATTCATTCCCTACATAACTCAATCTTGATTACATCGAGAAAGATATGATGGATTGGATCATGGACACCAACACAAAGGTCACTAGTCAACAAAATGTACAACTCTATCGGGTTGTCAAAGCTAGATAAATTATTCACCAAGGCAAGTGGCTCACCAAGAGTCAAATTCAACAAAGGTTTCCCTCTATAATGAGGGAAATAGAAACAATGGGGACCATTTATTCTTAATGGGGTAAGATTGATTCAAGTGGAAATTGGTGGCTACCCACCTCTTCCACTTACTCAAAATGGTTCTCCATCTTAGAAGTATTTTTATCCAAAGTTTTTCAAGTCCTAAACATTTGAGGCTATTTTGAGTCCTTAAACAATGTTTTTTTTCCATTTGGGGGCCTATGGTTTCCAAGTCATGCTCAAGCTATCCAACAATTGTACTTCTCAGTTATATTTTTCCAACAAGCTATTGTGCACCCAAAATGGGGATTGTATGCAAAAGTTGTTCCCTCGGGAAGTTGACATATCAACTAACCACCTTGGGGCCCACAATCCTTTTGGAACTTCATCTCATAAGGTTAGATTTTTGGATCTTTAGGTTTTAGTAATTTATGTTAAAAGGTCACTGCGACCTCTTATAATTTTCTCTTGCAAATAAGCTTAGATGGCATTGCTCTCTTCAGAGAGAAGTTACCACCATTCTAGCTAGTTTGTATTGATTTGCATTTCATAGTCTTTTCCTATTTCATTTATTAATAGTATCATTGTATTATTTTTCTCCCTACAATATTTGTTTTTGTGTGTTTCCCTTCATAGAAATGATGGAGGGGAGTCGGGGACAATGTATAACACTAGGAAGGCGAGAAGCAAATGGAATAGATAAAAGTAGTTCTTAAGACCACATGACCTCTTTGTAAAGTGAGAAAAGTATGTTCAATTGGGTAGAAAGTATCATATTTTGAAAGCAACCACATTATGAGGATGTTTGAGCATTAACCTATATTAATATGATAAATGACAAAGTTAATAATTGTAATTTTTTTTTCAAATTAAATAGATTTTTTGATATCTTATGATGTATAAAGTTAGAGTTCAAAATGAAACCCTAGAGCTCTACAACAGATCAGACATTGTTGCACACTCTAACACCAACGATCTGCGGCTAAGGACGAAGCTCTAAAGGTGAAGGCCTCACGAGTTCACTGCGCATCCAGGATGAGCCCGGAAGAGGGGGGGAAACCCCCCTCGTACATCGATATCACTACCAATGATAGAAATGGAACCCATGCCAAACAAACTGTATTCGAGCCACCGACGCACCTACAAGATCAACTTTTCATCCAAGAACAGGGGCTTAGGAAAGAAATGGATGTAGAATCCAATACGTCTCATCCAAAAGCTTCCAGAGCATGGGAACCAAGCAAGTGCATACCGCAAATGGACAAACCCCCACACTATCACATCAAATCAACTCGGGTAGGGGAGCACACTTATTTTATGATGGATCATGCCCTGATCGACAAATTTTTAGGCCTATGGCCAACCGAACGAGATCTCACCCACTGGATCAAGGACTAGTGGAACCCCAAAGGTGACTATGAAGTTCAGCTTAGCTCCAAGGGTTTCTTCACAATAATCCTGTACAACCTTGAAGATAAGGACCAAATCTTTGATAATGGACCATACTTCTATAACTCAGCAGGAGTGTTTCTGCGATTTTGGACAGACAGATTCAGCCTGGAGAAGGACTTTACAAGAGCATCAGTATGGATTCGTCTGTACTCATTGCCCCAGGAATTATGGCTAAAATAAATAATCATGGGCATCGAGAACACAGTGGGGCGATATGTAAAGGCATCAGAGGCTACAAAGCTAAGAGAGTACACCTCATACGCCCGCATCTGTATCTATATGGACATCTCAAAGGCTCTGTCAGGATCAATCACGCTAGAATATCAGGATGACGACTGGAACTAGACAATCGATTATGAACACATCCCCTTTCGCTGCAAGAAGTGCCACGAGTACGACCAACTCTTTAGAGACTGCCCTCTGAAAGCTACAAGCACCAAGGCTAGTGACGGAAAGCAAAAGGACGGCTTCACTAATGTTACAGGAAGGTAGAAAAATCCACCAAGAAAAAAGAACCAGAATACTGTAAATTCTAAACTTGTACAATATCTACTGCAAACTGATATTCAGAAAAGAACAGAAAAGATACAATGGCAAATACAAACATTACACAAAGATTTTTCACCTAGAAACCCAAACCGAGAAAACCAGCATATATTATATTCATACATTGTGTTTCATTGTTTACAATACAATATACATATAGGAGCCAGTGGCATCCAAAACCCTAACCCACTGACCTGGATTAGTCTGAAACCCTAATTCCTTAACCGAAAATAGAAAACCATCGGCAAAAAACCATGTGCCGAAAAACCACCTAAATATCATGTGGTCCCAGAAATATGTCGTCCCGGAAAAAAAAAAAATCGGGGGCGTTTCCCCCGAACCCCCTCTAACCCCCCTGCGTGCCCGGCGCAAATGCTCAGACACTACTACTCGTTCAAAGAATATAACACATACCCAACAAATACGAACCCAAAAATTCCTATGAAGTTTTGAACCAGCTGCCAGAAGATGAGGAAATACAAAACCCCCACCAAGAAAAAACACAGGTGAAGGTAAAAAACCCTGAGGAACCCAACCTGACCCAACCAAAAGAAACAAATCAAGCAGCACAAATAGGTACAAACATAGACACCACCATGCAGATGGATGAAACAGATATGGCGGACATAGATCTAGAAAAGCTGGAGGAAGCTCTCAACCAAAAAGACATACAACACATATTGGTGGATCAACTCCGCAAAGTCCATAAAATGTTCACCAAATCCACAGTAGGATCCACAGCCAGACTGGGCATCAGTGCTAATCCAGGAACAAAACCCAAGAGAGAAACCAAGGAAAAGAAAAAATAGGGGCGCAAAATAGCCTATCATCTTATCAAAGAAGCAGGAAACTTGATGATAAACTCAGGCTAGATACATAGATTATCGGAGGGATAGCTCCACCCCTCTCCGCCTTCCTCATGATGAAGACAATTACTTGGAATATCATAGGGCTTAACGGTAGATACAAGCAGAGGATCCTCCGAGACTGTATTAAATATGAAAACCCAGATCTCCTACTCCTGCAAGAAACTAAATGTGCAGGTCAAGAAGCTAAAAATATCTTTCGACGAAGTTGGAGAGGTTGTGTTTTCTTTCACCAAGATTCAGTAGGAGCTTCCGGAAGATTATCCATTCTCTGGAATCTGCACATCATCACTCTGCAAAAATCCTTCTCCATGAAAGGTATGCTCATGGCTTATTTCATGGTAACATGATCTACTAAGGAAGGAGCCATCACAAATTTCTATGGACCACAGACCACCCAAGAAAAGGAAAGATTTATACAAAAACTATGGAATGTAAAAACCATACTACATACGCCCAACTAGATCATGGGTGGAAACTTTAATATGATCCTGACGCTGGAAGAGAAAACTAGAGGAACCAAACAGCTGGAGAAGGATAGCGGTTAGTTCAAAACCCTAATAGAGCAGTTAAATATGGTAGACATGGAACCCCAAAATGGAATCTTCACTTGGTCCAATCGAAGATTAGGACACTAGCATGTAGCCTGCAGATTAGACTGCTTCCTGGTAGGTGAAGCCCTTCTTGAGGGCGATCCAGCAATGGAAGCAAATATAATGCCAAAATCAGGGTCGGACCACTGCCCTATTGTCTTCTGTCTGGACCCTAGCATTACTCCCAGACCCAAACCCTTCCACTTTGAAAAGTTCTGGCTCTCCCACCCAGACTTCCACCAGCTGGCTCATACCTGGTGGATCCAGGATGAAGTGGATCATGGCACTCACATGTATAAATTCCAACAATGCCTCAAGAACTTCAAGCAACAACTGAAGAGCTGGAACAAATCCACCTTTGTAAACATTTTCCAACGGTAGAAGGAAATCGAGCGTAGGCTCAAAGACCTGCAAAGAACCTTCATCTCAAGAAGAAAAACTCTAGATCTAGTGAGTGAAGAAGAGCGAGTCCAAGTAGAAATGGAGGCACGTAGAGAGCAAGAAGAAACCCTTTGGCGACAAAAATCCAGGGTTCAATGGCTCAAAGAAGGTGAGCGAAATAAAAAATTCTTTCACAGAGCAATGACACACCGAAGATACATCAACCGCATTTCTCAACTGGAGGACACTCAAGGCATCCCTATAAGAGATCATGACCAAATAGCGGAGGAACTCAACTCATACTACAAAGATCTTCCTACGGAGACCAACCCAAATACGGAAGAAGCAATCCAAAAAATAACTAATCACATACCCTCGCTGGTTACCCCTGAGAAGAATAGGGCACTCCTAAGGTCCATCACTCAGGCTAAAGTGGACCTAGTAGTAAAGGAAATTCCCCCAGGAAAAGCACCAGGCCCAGACGGCTTCACCGCGAACTTTTTCCATCACTGTTGGGACATGATCAAGGAAGAGGTCTGGCTGGTGGTCGAATAATATAGAACATCTAGCCAAGTACTCTCTGCACTCAATGAAACTTTCCTCACTCTCATCCCTAAGGAGGAGCGGGTCACTTATCCCAGGCAGTTCAGACCAATATCTCTCTGCAATGTCATCTACAAAATAATCACAAAGGTCATTGCTACTCGTCTTAAGCCTCTCCTACCTTTCATTATCTCCAAAGAGCAAGATGGCTACATAGAAGGGAGGCAAATCATGGATAGCATTATTCTGGCCAATGAAGTGATCCACTCTCTGAAAATGAGCAAAACACGAGGTATGCTTATTAAACTTGATCTCTCAAAAGCTTTTGATAGAGTAAGCTGGCAATACTTGCATTCCATGCTAGAGTCCTTTGGTTTTGATAAACTCTGGGTCAATTGGGTTCTCAAGCTCACCTCCTCAGCCTTTTTCTCCATCCTAGTCAATGGGACACCCTCCCAGCCCTTCCATTCCACCAGGGGAATCAGACAGGGTGACCCTCTCTCTCCCTTCCTCTTTGTGCTCATGGCACAAGGGCTTGGTCGCTATATCAAAGCGACGATTTTAGAAGGATCCCTCAAAGGACTACCCCTTCATAACATCCATCTGGCGCCTTTGCATAGCCAGTTTGTTGATGACACCCTACTCATGAACACCCCCACCAATCGAGAAGCTACTAAGCTAAACTCAATTCTCTTTGACTTCACGGAAGCCTCAGGCATGCTCTTAAATCTGGACAAATCCAAGCTTTACTTTTTTAATACACCGGACACGGTACAGAACCATCTTTTAAGACTTCTAGGCACATCTAAAAGCTCCCTTCCTTCCATTTACCTAGGCATACAGATGGCGCGTTCCATTTCATGGGATAGCCTGCTCCAGTCTATCTCCAACAGGCTGAATAACTGGACCTTTAGACCTCTTAATATTGTGGCCAAATTGGTGCTTCTCAAGTCAGTCCTGCAGGCACTAACCACCTACCTCTTCATTGCTCTAGCAATGCCTATTTCGGTAATTCGAGCAATCAAAAGCCTCCAAAGAAATTTCCTGTGGCACAGACACCAAGCTAATAAAAAATGGGCACTAGTAGGCTAGGATAATCTCTGCAAACCCAAAAATTTTGGAGGACTGGGACTTCATGATCTAGGAAATATCAATCAAGTCATGGGGGCCAAAATGTGGTGGAGATGGTTACAACATCCAACAGAACTCTGGGCGCAAATTTGGAAACAAAAGCATGCCACGAATACACAGATAGACCAACTAATTAGATTCAACGACCATATCTAGGGTTCCAATATCTAGAATACGGCCTGGCAAAATCGCCCTCTTATTCAGAAGCATGCTTTTTGGGAAGTCAAAAACAGAGAAAGTGTACTCTTTTGGCAGGACTCGTGGCAGCAGCTAACCCCCCTCAGTGACTTGGAAGGTCTCAATCATCTCAAACAAAGACTTCATCCGAATATCTTCAAGAAAGTTAAAGATCTCTGGAACCCAACCCACAGGAGCCAACCCTGGAGACAATGGAAAACAGAGAGAACATAATTACAGCTCACGGACGACACTGATCTCCAACACTGGAAAGAATGTGAAGCGCATAGAAAAATACCAATCAAAGAGGGACTGGACATCCTTCTATGGGGACACTCTATGGCAGGTATCGTCTTAGTTAATGAAGCATATAACCTTCAGGGAAACTACCAAAACCAAATCCTAGAAATAATCTGGAGTAAAATCTGGCAAAGCTTCCTATGGCCTAAAGTCTCCATTTTCCTTTGGCTCATAGCTCAAAATCACATCCTCACGTGGGACAATATTATAAAGAGAGGCTTTATAGGCCCCTCCAGGCGCACCCTTTGTCAATAGAGAGAGGAAACCATGGAACATCTCTTCAACAACTGCCACTACAGTCAATAGATCTGGGATTACAGGGCCCAAGCCATGAAACACTCCAACAGAAATAGAGGCAGCATCAAGGATACAATTTCCAACTGGGATGCGATCTCCTTCCATAACCCAATTCTCCAACGCATCTGGTAGCTGCTCCTGGGATTCACCTTATGGGAAATATGGAAAGAACAGAACAAACGAATCTTCCACTCGAAAACCTCCCTTCCTGGTATTACATGGGAGCGGGTTGAGAAGTTAACTCGAGAAACGGTCCATAGAAAACCTTGGAACCAGGAAGACCTTCAATGCGTCCCCAAGGAGGAAAACATCCTTAGAATATGGAATATGCAAATTCGTGTATGCCCTCTGGTGACGGCAAAAGGAAGCTAATCCAATAGCCCCACGATTTGGAGCCCCCCCTCCATCAGGCTTCATCAAGATAAACTTCTATGGTGCCTATAGGGGAAACCTAGGACCGACAGGATTCGACTTAGTCCTTAGGAACCACACTGGTGAGATCATTCATCTGGTGGTTGGCTTCCTGGGTGAGAATACAAACAATGTTGCAAAGCTCATAAGCCTTATTCGAGGTCTTCAAGTAGCCACCCACAATCATTACCATCAAGTTATAGTAGAGGGAGACTCTTAAATCATCATCCAACTCATCTCCAAAATCCTGCACGATGAACATCCTCAGTGAATCTCCTATAGCTGGAGACTCTCAGGTCTTCTGGAAGATTTTGGAGCTCTTGTCCACCCCAATCTCACCATAATCCCTTCTCATGTGAAATGAGAAGAAAACAAAGTAGTGGATCACCTGGCGAATACGGGAGTTGAGACCAGGTCAGAACTCATACATTGGAAAGCCAATCTTTCTGATGATACAGATCTCTTAAGGCGGTGCAGATACCTTGCGATTAAATATTCCTCAGCCCTGGATCGGGTGACACGTAGAGCAGCTTTGCCACTCAGCTTAGCACTAAACCAGGGCTTAAATGTTGTAGGCCACTCCCCATCCCTTCAATATTAAAGATGGTAGCAGGCGATTATAATAGACTTACGGACGAGGGACTTCTCCCTCGAGCGAAAGAGCTAGCGCTGCCAACATTCAATATGGAAGAGTTAAGGAGGGGTCATGTGATGCCTTCCCAGGGAAATACGAAAGCGAGGAAGCCTGGACATAGCTGGTTCATTCTCATTTTGACCCTCCCTGCCGACTATGAGCTTTGGTGTATTCTCATCTGTATTTCGCGGACTCCAGAGGCACCTTCTATTCACTCCTCCTCCGCAATGCCAATGGAGTGAGGCAAGCCTCGCCGCGATTCAACTCGGCACACCCACACTGCGCATCGACAAAGAAGGCAACATTTTGAGGGCGCACTCACGATGGAAAATTCTATCCTCTGGCAGAGAGATAGATTCACCCGCATGGAACTCTATGCCACTGTAACTAAGCTTTCAATGGAGAGGAGAGCTCATACCCCTCCATCTCTAGACAATTGGAATCCCACAAGTTTGAAGTGAGAAGAAATTACTGCAACTGAGCCTGACACACAAGCTAGAAATTGTCTGAAGGAAGAGTCGGAAGAAGAGTTCCCAATTTTCTATGTAGAAGAAATACCGTGCCTGGATGATATGGTGACCACCCTGGAACCTCCAGCAATAGAAAAGAAAAGGCAGAGGCTCTGTGAGGACATCCCAACCTACTATGTCGAGGAGGTGACATACGAGGATGAGTTTTCAAAAAGCGCCTGGACAATAATGATGCCTCACACAGACATTGCAGCCATGGACGAGGTCGAGGCTAGAGTTGAAGTGGGGAAAGACACCTTAGGCGAGGTCGTAACTAGTGAATTGCATGCTCCACTCCTCCGCGCAGCACATTTGAATCTCGTGTTCAAACTCCATGGCCAAATGGTAGACTAGGAGCACAGAGCCTCCCTCATGGGACAACGGTTGGACTTGCTCCTTGACGCTTACTCCAATGCTCCAGCAAAGCGAAAATGTCCAACATGCGCAAAGGCATTTGTCATTCAGGCCAAATCAGCGTGTGAGGAGGACAAGGGCGACGGGTCACCTAGTATTTGAGATTTTCTTTTTAGTTTGGTTTTAAATCATGTTGTTGTTCAGAGTTAAGATGATCTATTGCCATTTGTCCTGGTTTCCTTCGATTAGGACAAACAGCGAAACAGTAATTTAGACCACTTTCCTAGAAATGCTATATTGGCCCCAAAATGTGTTGGTTTCCGGTAAAATGGTAGCATATTTGGTGGCACAATAGGCCTATAGCTCTATGTGTTTTTGTCTCTGTATTTTTGCCAATATAATATAGCAGGTAACAACTTTTTTTACTTAAAAAAAAAAAAAGATTTATAAAGTTAGAGTTTTTTGGGAAAAAAATGATTTAATCTTTGCATTAAAATCATTCTATAAGTTTACAAAAAATCATCATTCTAGAACTTTACACAAAAATAATGGCATTGTCTAACTGTTCTAAAAAATGTTTTTTCGTTGAGTTCGACAACATAATCTACATGAAATCACTATTTTTTGTTGTTTAAAATCCATTTTTGAATGCAAAAATGGATTCAACATGTTTAAAAACCCCTGGGGCACAAGGATTATACAAAAAAAATCACTTAAATATGTGGATCTAACAATTTCTCATCGGATTTGGAGAAAATGTCCCTAAAAAATATTGCGAGGAAAGAATCATTTCGTGGAATGTTTAAACTACGACAAAGATAATTATAAATTTGTTCAATATTTTAGTGAATCCTTTCATAAATATTTCCTAATAAATTGATGGCTTCTCTTTTTTTAACTAAAGAAAATTTAATGACCATCTTGTAGGTGTAGCACGCACTCATATTCACACTTTATTGACCATTTATTGAAACCTAAATGGGAGTCACCCCATGAGCATGTGATTCATTGGAAATAAACAATTTTGTGGCTATCTCTATAACCCAACGCTTAATCCGAGTTTAATGGAATAGAATTCCAAATTTTCAAAAAACATTTACTCAAAGAAAAATGGGAGTCGTCGTCGGTGCATCAACATGTGCTCCAATGGAAATAAACAATTCACTAGGTGTACCTATCACCACACTCTCCATCCACAACAAGATTTGTTGTATGCCGACCAACACTATACTCAAGATGCAGTCGAGCTATGGCTCATGGGTCATAGAAATGATTACTCAACCATCACCAAATTCAATGATGATGACAGAAAGTGACTTCTAGCAAACCACCCAATAATTCAATTAAATGAGTAAATGCTTTGTGGGTGCAGCAACCAATGATTCCAGGTATAGGGTAAATATATTTGTAGTTGAAGAGTCAATTACACCAACAATCAAATAAAAATAATAATTTCACTTGACAAGGGAAGTACCAATGCATGGTTGTAGGTATGATTACTCAACCAACATCAAAGTAACTGATGATAGAAAACAAATTTTCAAGTGAGTCAATTAAATAAGGAAACGCTCATTGGGTGAAACATCCAATGATTCCATGTATAGGGTAAATAATGTTGGGCATCGGAAGTATAAACACAACAAGATTCAATGGAAAATCAATAAAACCAACAACAATCAATCACACAATGAACACAATGATTTATGTGGTAAAACCCTTTAAAGGGAAACATCTATGGGGCAATTATAATGGATAATATTATTGATCAAGGGAAAATTACAATAGCCAAACATAGGCTTACAAACCTCACACTCATCCCACACTGTGCATTTTCCTCTACAAACATGCATAGATATATAGCATACATCAAAAAATTAGACAAACTGATCACTTTAGTGTTTTTGTATCCATATTCTACTTTTAGCTATTCAATTAACGACAAAATACTAGGACTCAAGTAATCCTCCCATATCTCAAAAATCATGGGAAATTATATTGCACATTTCAACAATCCCCACCTTGACAACAATTTACCTAATATATCATGCCCAAATTTATTCATCACCTTTCCTGCAAGCCAAGAGAATCCAAACATCATCACAGCTCCACAATTTCTCGAACAATACTATTAGGTGAACATGTCTACACGATTTTCTCCAGTGTGGACCATTCTTCCTCCATTAGTAACATGCCTTATAAAACGATGCATTGTCCCATTTTGATACGCTGGATTGTTAGTGAAATGCACAATGCTTTGACCACCACAGAACACCTCATCATGTACTTGTCCAAAATTACCCAATAGATCCTTCCATTCTTGCAAGACATAACCTAAGATAGGTCTCCTCTTATCCAAATCTCTTGAATCATAACCATAGACTAAATCATTGCAATCACTGTAGGTGATACTTGTGCTTTTGTGCTTCTAAGATACTCAAGCACCCATTTCCACACTCTTCACATGGTTTTTCCATGTTTCCACTAGAAACACCAACTGCAAGTGAAATACTTGAACAATCCCATTTCAATCATCAACACCCATTTCCATGTTCTTCACCTGGTTTTTCCATGTGTCTATTGACAACACCAACTGCATGTGAAATACTGACCATTTCATCACATACATCAAACTTCCTAGTAATGTACGATACATGAGACATATAACCCTTTTATTCTTCATTAGTTAGGACATAAACATGAAGAAACATTACAATGGAAAGCCACAAGGATTCTATCAGTTTCACATTATTCATACCGAATTTCCTGAGTATCTTCACCAGATACTTCTATTGTGATAACCAAGCTTACCATTTTTCCTTTCTTTGTGTATTTCCATGCCCAAATTTTTTTTCACTGCTCCTGAATCCTTCATATCAAACGCCTGAACCAGCTAAGCCAACTTGTTGATCTTAAACATGCTTTTACTTGCAAAAAGCATAACATTTAATTCCAAGATAATAAATATACCATAAACACGGTGGTTATACTCACTTCTTGTAAAATTTGGCTCACCATGAAGGAATCAAACATCTTGTACCATTTCCTGGTTACCTTAGGCCATACAATGATTCCTATGCTTGTGAACAAAAATCTTTTGTTACGATCCTAAACCAACTTTTCTGGTTGTTCCATATACATCTCCTTATCCAAAAAATCCATATATAAAAATTTTAACATCTAGTTTTACTAACTCAAGATAAAGTAACACAACTAGTGTTAGCACAACATGAATAGAAACGATATTTTAACAAATGGTGAGAAACTTTCATGGAAATCAATACCTTCCAAATACCCTTCTGCTACCAATCATCCTTTGAACCTTTCATCTTTTACTAAGTTTGATTTTATAAAAGGATATTCATCAAACACTGTATCTTTGTCCATGATGATTCTTTGGGAAGTAGGGTCCACAATCTACATCTCTTAACATCGTCACCCTAATAAAGATCTACCTATTTGATCTGGGTCCTACTTAGAATGTTGATAAAAAACATAAGCATCACAACCAAATCATTTCATATTTGAATAATCACCAGATGACTTGTTCATACCTCTTCCGAAATATTCCAGTCTTTTGCAACCGATGGTGATCGATTTACCAGATAACAGAATGACTGATTCCCACAACTATCGTTGCAACTTGGCATTACTGAACATGCCCCTTCGATCCCGACTTCCTTGAAATAATTTCCAAGTTCCATGGATATGAACCTACCTTCATTATATATTCTCAAACACTTGATTGACTTGCCAAATGTTCATTTCACTACAAATATTTAAACACATTAGCCTTTCTACAAAACCTCCTTTGTAATCTAGACACACTGCTCCACCTCGAACATTTCATTCGAAAAACCTTGACCAAATCCAGCCAAGAGGACCAAAATGAACCTCTATTGCTCACCTCTAGGGACTTTACAATGGAGTCTCAGTGTTCGACCTTAACATGAACATTCCCTTGACCCAATCCGGCCAAGCCGACCAAGTAATCCTGCACTTCTCACCTCAAGGACCATTTACAATGAAGTTCACCAAGCCTTTTATAGACTTCATTACATGCAATCCATGAACACAATACCACGAGCTACTGAAAAAACATGGACCCAAAAAACCATGTGCTTTGACCTAAAAACCATATTTAACTCATTAACTCTTTCACCGAGTCAAGGTTAACCCAACATACATGCCCACCCCCACATATTCAATCTACCTAAATCTATGTCTATAGTTTTCATAGGTGACCCAATAAACTAGCGGTACACATGGCTATCCAGGTCTTATAGTCGTATGCCCATTTACACACAATCAATAATTTTTACAACTCCAAGGTAATTACATTATTTTTCCTTTCATGGTGACTCAACCATCACCACTCATGTTATTTCCTCCTCTCCAACAATGTTAAACAAAACTTCATCTCTCAAACACAAACGAATGGAACTAAGGGCTCTTGCATCCAGATCTTCCTAGTCCTCATCTATCATGCTTGCCAGTTTTTTTGTCTTTCCCACCAATATCTTTTGCAATCCTTGTTGCACAAGAAGATCTTGCATCTTGATCTTCCATAACTCAAAGTTATTCTTTCCCTTGAGTTTCTCCACCTCAAACTTTGAACTATGCACTTTTTTCATTAACACACATTGTCCAAAACCAAGCTTTCTAATATGAAAGAATGAAATTATATTTATAAAGATTATTTAACCAAAAACATTTTAACATATATCTTAAAAACCTTTTTAAAACATTCACCTTTTTAACCAAATAAACATACACCTTTAAAAAAAAATAAACATCCACCTCATATAATTTATTTACCGAGGTGATCCTCCCATTTATTTAAAGGTAACCCTTCATAAAATATGTCTTGCGCTTATAAGGTCGATCCTCTTATTAATGAAATCCAGTTATAAAGGCAATCCACTTTTTTTTCCACGAGAAATTATCTCGATATATATTAGAGATATATATCATTTACATTCACTGTATCCAGTTTAGCATAGCAGCCATTACAAATTTCGTCTCGGAGACCCAGCAGGGTTTGACCTCGAGACCTCCTCCCAACACTTGGAGGAAGGTCCTGTCTTTACCAATCGCGCTGGACTCACGGGACTATAAAGGCAATCCACTTACCTCCTCATGTGCATAAAATTACAAAAGGCGAGGGTTTTCATACCATGAATTTATGCATATACCTCGTGATATGTGCGATCTGTGCAAACTAGTGATCTATGTAAATAAACTTCATACCTTGTGTTGCATGACGTAACAAAAATTCTTCCTTAATACCTCTTTTTCACGAGTATTGCTCCTTTTGCAACTGATCAACGATGAAGATTGGTTATCACACCCTTTGAACCGGTTTCCCTGCATTATGTTAGAAACTATCGCCTCTGTGCGACGAATCTTTCATCTTCTAGCATGTCACACTCATTAGATCTGTCATCTTTCACAGAAATCGCCCCTACAGATCTCGTTCGATGATGTAATGGACACTGCAGAATGTAAGTTTTCAGAGTTGAGAGCGTTTCTAGTGTACACTGCAGAATGTAAGTTTTCAGAGTAAGTTTTCAGAGTTGAGAGCGTTTTTAGTGGACACTGCACCCATCTTCATTGTTTTCTATTTAATTCATACTTTGACACTCTTTAACTCAAACTTGATTTTTTGGGTTGTCCCTAATAATGAGTGGAGTGTCTATTCAAAAAGTTAAACTTTTCAAAGTTATATAATTCTTATCCATAAATATTCTTAAAAGTAAAACATAACAAATTAATATTTAATATCATATAATTCTATTAGTTAATAAAAATTTCAAATAAAAAATAATTATTTAAAAATAAAATAACACAATTTGGAACTTTACCTAAATTTAATTCACAAATATTAAATTAAATGATAAATTAATATTTAATATCATATAATTACATTAATTAATAAAAATTCAAGTATAAAAAAATTTATTTAAAAATAAAACCAATATAGTTTCATCTTACCGAGGATCTATCAAGGCCCTAGAAGGATCAAATCTCTCTAGGTGAAAACATTTTTCAAAGTGCAAATTTTTATTTTTTTTTATAGGTTTACAACTCTATAGATTTGATCCCTCTCACTTGATAGATCATTATTATTTTAATGCTTAGAAAAATCAAAACCTATATAAAAACGCAAACAAATGCCATTGAACCTAGTCAAATCATGTGACTCCATTTCAGCCATAAAATCAAATCATGTGAATCCATATTGATGGACTGGCCCATATCATGAGGTTCAGTGATATCCATTGTTGTGGAAGTCCATGGTCTGAACCATCAAGGGAGCCAAGTAAAGACCGCGATCATTGTCAGATTGAATGAGTTTGTGAATTCAAATATCCAGGTCACAGAATGTGTTTAATAGCTCGGAATTTTGTCATCTCAAATTTCAAGTCTGCAAGGAGTGTTGCGTAGCGGAAGTATAAACACAATAAGATTCAGTGGCAAATAAACAAAATAGATAGCAACAAGAGATCATAACTAACAAACAACGAAAGAAATTACAGAGTGAACACAATATTTATGTGGGAAAATCCTTCAAAAGGAAAAAACCACGGGACAATGATAATCTGTATTCAGTAGAATTCAAGACTTACAATCTTCCTGACACCCTCTTCCCACACACTGCACTACACTATATTGCCCGCTTAGCTTATCACTGCACTACACTATATTGTCGGCTTAGCTTATCACCTCTATGAGTATGCATAGATGTTGAAGAATAATGGCTAAATGCCATGATTAGTATTTGGTTTGAGATTTGTTGGAGGTTGTTGAGAGAATCTCTCAACCATTATCTCCAAAACTAGAATAAGTTAGATCTGAGAACAATCATGTAAATGTATTTATATTGAGAAATACTTAATGGAAAGTGTGTGGTGTTTTGAAGTAAATCTTGTTTTTTTGTTATGGTATAAGAGCTTGGTTGGGCTTAATCCCTCACGGGAGTGCCCAGGAAGATGAATAGATTGGGAGTCAAATCTTTGTACATATGTAGAATAGTAGAGTATGTTGTCGTGTGTGATTAATTAGTGTGTGTTTCCTGTGTGTTTTGTAAGAGAACCGCTGCCAGATTCGAAGAAAATCTAGCGGAGGCGAAGTGTGAAGGAGTCATCGATGGTGAAGATTTTTCGTTATTCTTTGAGCGGTTCTTCAAATATATAAAATTATTAGTTTATTTAAAGAAAACCGTTGTGAAAGAGACAGGAGCCGTGAAGAAGATTTAAAGAAAACCGTTGTGAGAAGAGACAGGAGATAAAATGTTTCCCAGATATTAGTTGATCACTGACAACTGCGTGAAAAAAAAAGGAGATCCGCCACGTCACCTGGGCTCACCTCACATCTTTAAGATTTGGAAGCTTGCAACCTGCTCATTCCGTAGCAGCCATGATTGCTTACCAGATCTGTTGATGCTTGTAGAACATGTTTATTAAACACCAGATCTTCTTGGCATTGATACAAGTGGTTGAAAATGAAATCTCATTTGCTAGCATATACCTAAAACAATGACTTCCTGTTTTGCATGCATCACACAAATTGGGCGACAATGGGAAGATATTTTATTTAATTTGTGTTAATACATATTAGCATATATAGTGTTTGTAAAATTTATGATGAAGAACCAACTATAAGAACAGAATATCATAATTTAAATTAGTGGTTCTTGACGTTTTTCGGGGCCACAAGAACATTTCGCTAGTTTGATTATGTTTACAGTCTGTTAAAAGCTAGAGATTCTTGTTGTACTTCGGTGCTTCGAGATCGTCAATTACAAGTTATCCTTGTCTATATTGTTGTAGT
Organism: Picea sitchensis; assembly: GCA_010110895.2. NCBI lineage: Eukaryota > Viridiplantae > Streptophyta > Pinopsida > Pinales > Pinaceae > Picea > Picea sitchensis. The sequence goes on along the minus strand of SNQJ01S0012887.1, from coordinate 49,307 downwards.
ATGTTTAAAGAAGGTCAATTGTATGATTGAGTGCTGAAAATGTCCAGTAATCAGATCAGTGTCCTATATAATTGTTGAAATTTTCTCTTCAGGGGAATTTCACGGATGGTAGTGTATCCATAGGACAATTCAGTGTCGAGGCTATACTTTGGAGTAGTCAAGAAGCGTCAATCCTGCGAATACGTCAATGATGCTCTGAAGCGGTTATACTTTAAATGGGTCAAGAGGTAGCTCGAAAGTGTGGAGAAGAAAAGAGCGAAACCGAGTGATTGCAGAGTGGGTGGAGTTGCTAATGAAGACCAGCGGGACAAAAATGATAGATATGAATTGTATGTAGTTTCTATATTGTAAAAACAAAAAAATGGCATTTCTCCATTAAAGAGGAGTGTTGAAGAATAATGGCTAAATGCCATGATTAGTATTTGGTTTGAGATTTGTTGGAGGTTGTTGAGAAAATCTCTCAACCATTATCTCCAAAACTAAAATAAGTTAGATCTAAGAACAATCATGTAAATATATTTATATTGAGAAATACTTAATGGAAAGTGTGTGGAGTTTTGAAGTAAATCTTGTTTTTTGTTAATAAATATATAGAATCTGTTATACGATTAAACAAACCAATTACAACCTGAACCTTACACAAACTGTTCACTGTACTGTACATGCATCCGAATACATGCATCCGAATGAAAAATTAGTTGAATAGTAGTTGGCATTTTCAACAATGAAAAATAGTCAAATTGCTAGTCCGCAATGACTAACCGTCAACTATAGAAATGGCATAACGTGATAATAGGAGAGAGAAATGACATGCACCAAAGAAAAGATTGCTGGGAAAAGACATTCACGTAATTAGTTGGCCTCCAAGCTTTACATACATCACCAGATTTTATAACTGGGAATGAATCATATCGAGTTCTCAGCGAAGAACAAACACGTGTGTTTATCAAAACATTTTTTCATCCACTACCACATGGTATCCCAAAAATTCAGAAAAAGCAAAATATGTACTACTACATAAATTTATTATTACAATTTCAATAATAATTATATATTAAATATAGGCCTTGGCTAAAAGTTTTACTTTTTGTTTTTTTTTTACCAGAATTGGTCATGTAAATTTGGATAAAATGAGTATTTTCTGTTGTTTAAATTGCATTTCTGAAAACATAAATGGATTCAGCCTGATGAAAAACCGTGGGGCACCAGGATTATACAAACTTAATCACTCAAATCTGCAGATCCAACCATTCATCATCAATTTCGGACAAAATCAAACAAAAAAAATTACCAAAAAACCTAAAAAAAAAAAAAACTTTTAGACTTCTGCTTAAATATATTCATACTAACTTTTTTATAAATATTAAAAAAACAATAAATAAATAAATCTAAAAACATCCAGCAATAATAAAAAAACATTTTAAATGACAACCATATTACTAGATTCTTAGATATATTATAACCAACCTAAGTTATTTTAACTTTGAATGGATTAAAAAAACAAATTCCTTAAATCACTGAACTTTTTTAAACAAAAAAAACTTTAAACGAAATATGCTTAATAAAATAAAAAAATTTAAAAACTTTAAGACCATGTGAAATATAAAATTCATTTTTGAGTTGACTTATATAATAATAAAAAAACGTTTCGATGTAAGGTGACCATCATAGTCTTGGTGTCAAATGTTCTTCGACTTTATTGAATTTTTTTTTTTTGGTCAAATGTTATTTTATGTTAGTGCCATTCAATAAAGTAACTATGTTATTTTATAGTTAGTGCCATTCAATTACTTTCGGTGACTTTCTTTGCATATCCACTCCCTACTATACAATCTATATCAATTTGATGTTCTCGCTGTCTGCCTATTACTTTATCTAAACTACAAGAATGATTTAATATATATTTTATTAATCATATACTTTCTTCCGACTGGTTGGTATCATTGGATTATTGAAATAGAAGAATGTTCTTCGACTTTTATTGACTCTGCTTTTGCGTATGGAATGCTATCATGAAATAAAAGAGTGTTCTTTGAATTTTATTGACTTTCTTTGTGCAAACTTTTCTCTTCATACCAAAAGAAAAATTGTATTCTATGTCATTTTTATTATATTAAATATAAATTATATTTAAATATTAAATTTTCATTAGAATTTTTCAAATAATTATTTTATATTTTTCATAATGTTTTTAAATTATAATATATAAATTTTATTTTTTATAATTAAATATATAATATATTATTATTATAAAACTAAATTTTTAATCTTAAATACTTATAAATAATAAAATATATGAAAATTAAATAACAATGATGCACATATTGTATTTGTTATTTAGTCACATACAATATATGAAAGAGTCATTAACATTTCATATGAGATAGTCATTATCATCTCATAATATATGAAATAGTCATTAACATTTCATAACATATGAAATAGTAATTAAAATTTTATTTAAGGAAAAATGATTAGTTGTTGTGATTACAACTCAATACTAAATTTGTCTTATCGATTTTAAAAATGGTAAAAAATTAATTGGTTTATTTTAAAATTTCAATTTTTTACTTTAAGAGAAACATTCCTAAATTATCATAGTTTTGATGAGTTAAAAGTTTAAGAAGGTTTGTATTGTAACACATATTGTGAAATTGTGATCTAATGTGGGTGTAAGCATGGCATTATAAGCGAAAGTGTTTTTCATGACAAATTATTTCAACCCATGACGTTTTAAGAGTTGTCGACCCTATTTCACTATGGAGCTCATGAAAGTTTATTCTTATCTTAGCAATGTTGATTTTCTTCCTTACACTAGTCAAAACGAAGAGATACTTTTAATCTTCTATACTAAGGTTGATCACCTCCATATAGTATATTAATTTTATTTTATCCTTGGCATATTTGTGCCAACCCCACTTGAGCCATAGGATTGGAGTTTGAAAAAATATTAAAAATCATCTTGTGTTCATGTTGTTTATCTTGTTTTTGTATATTAGGTACCTAGTCAGAGTCTTGCTCTTGGTGGGGGAAAAACTCACCTCAATGAGAAGGATAGGATAGGGTGTATTTCCTTTAATTTTGAGATTGTAATTTGTAGAAAAAATTTAGATTTTCCATATGTTTTTACATGATTCGCCAGAGATAATATGACCCCAAACTTCACAACCCTATAAGATAATAGGAGTGATTAGATACCCAAATAAGATTTTTTTCTTATCCCATAGCCAAAGTTTTTTTAATTTAAAATTGTTTTCAAGTCCATAATAAGATTTCCACACTCCATTTATCATTTTATCAATGTTATAGTTACAATAAAGATTATGATGAAGATGGATTCTGAGATATTTGTAAATTCACTTCCTCCAAGTTGCTTTTGTTATATATGAAATTAGTGTAAGTGATATTTTTGGATTTAATTATCATAACCTTCATTTTGTCAATGCTATTAATCAAACCATACTAGAGAATAAAACCTTGAGAATTTTTAGTTGCTTGGCAAGATCATAGGGACTCCTCACAATAAGAACAATATCATCATTGTAAATAAGAAGGATGGTTAATGTACCAACTAGAGTCTAGCTAAGAAAACCTATTTATTTCAAAAAACCCTCGAACTTGACAATTTGTATGCCAAAAAGGGTAGGCGATAGGGGGGAACCTTTCTTAACTCCCATGATAGATTAATTTCTTCTGACCAACCCTTCATTTTCCTAAAATTCGCAATAACCTTTTTGTACAACCTTATTGCAACAACTCTCAACTCAAAGGGAACTTTTATCTCTTCTAATCTATTCCAAAGGTTATCCTTGGGAACTATGTTAGAATATTTTATAAAGTCAATGAAACAACATAGGAGTTTGGTTTATTATAGTGGAACTCCTCTTTAATGATCCTAAGAATAACAAGGTGGAACACAGTTGACTAATAGAGATCCTAAATATAGCTTTCCCTTTGACTCTCTTTCTATGGTTTCTTGGCCATACACTAATTTTGTTTTCCAAAATAATTCCATATAAATTGGCTAAGGGGGGATAACCCTAATGGTCCTCTAATTAGAGGGGATTTTCAAGATAGGTACATTGAGCCTTTGAGTCTAGGGTTTAGGGAAGCCCTACTTGACTACAAAATTGAAAATATTGTGGTTGTCAGGGATGTAGATACATCCTCTAGTTTTTAATATTTCTACTCGGTAGCCTTTGATGTCCTCATCTTTCCCTTTTCTGAGCTTATTAATCCCAAAATCTTTATCTCCTATAGAAAAAAAATATTCCTCTATAAAAAAAGATTTCAATGTTTAGTGTTGAGAACACACTTATACTGAGAGAGGGGGTGAATCAATATAAGAATTTTTTTTACTTTTTCAAACATTCATCAACCATAAGAAAAAAGTTACATATTAACTATAGAACACGGAACAAAATATTTACATGGAAACCCTTTCGAAAGAAAACCAAGAAACTTCTCTTTATAATTATTTATAGGCACCAACCTACTACAGACAACAATCCCCACTGGTACAAATCCTGGTAAGCACCAACCTATTCTTATAGATATTCATAGACACCAATCTACCTAAATACCTATCCCCACCGCTAAGCACCAACTTAGAAAAAGACACCAATATCTTATGGATCTTCGTAGACACCAATCTGTTGGAGACACCAATCTCCACCTCTAATCACCAAATTAGAAAGAGACACCAATCTCTTACATATATTCATAGACACCAATCTACTGGAGATACCAATCCCCACCATTAAGCACCAACTTAGCAAGAGACACCAATCTCGTAGTTGCACCAACCTTCACCAAGTTTTCTTGTTATTTCTACCTTCACTAGGCCTACTTGCTACTTCTACCTTTACTAGGTCTACTTATTTATTTTTCCTTCACTATGTCTACTCACTACTTTTTCCTTTACCAGGTTGGATCAAAATTTGAATTTCAAAATGACAACTTTACCAAAGCTTGTTGTTTCAGTCCTCTTCCCAAGAACGAACTTGTACATCATGCGATGTATCCAATTTTTCAAATATGATTATGAAAACTTTACTTAAGGTAATTCTATATGTCTCCTCTATCTTTGAAAAATCACAAGGTCTGAAACATCCTAGAAAATAAGTTTTAGAAAAAGTGCCAAGCTAACCAACATATGATATTTTTAACACATATACACCAAGATCTATCCTTTGACTTTTCAACATATGATATTTTTAACACATGTACACCAAGATCTCTCCTTTGACTTTTCAAAATATTAGGTTTTGAAACATCATAGAAAATAAATTATAGTGAAAGTGCCAAGTTGTCATGTTTGAAACTGATTTCAGGAGCATTCAGGAACCTTAACTTCCATAGGGAATATCTTCAAAATTATAGAGAACCAACATATGATATTTTTACCACATGTACACCAAGCTCTCTCCTTTGTCTCTGCAAAATATCAAGGTATGAAAAATCCTCGAAAAAAATTATCGTTAAAATGCCAAGATGACCTGAAATTGATTTCACAATTCAATCTTTGCTAATCAATTTTTCACACACATACATTCTCTCAATGCTTTCTCTTTTTATATTTTTTCATAATGCTTCATGAAGAAACATGTACCTTAATTAAATAATTAAATCCCAATACCATGGGAAAATGCCCCAAATACAATGGGAAAATACACCAAACCATGGGAAAATACCCCAAACCAATGGGTTTGAAACCACCATTTCACTTTTCACTTTTCACTTTTTCACATGCACCCCTTTTTATATATACTTGTAGACCTATATATAAATTGATATTGGAAATGTTGTGTGTATTTTAATGTTGTAATATGAAATTAACGACATCACTAATCCTTTGACATAAATGATAATAATTCCAACAATATCCCCCTTTATCATTGATGAAAATCCTATAACAAAACACATAGTCTACTAGGCATAGAAAGAATTCCCCCCCTGTCTACAAATCTTCCCCTATATGAAAATATCCCCCTTTGACATCAATGGCAAAGGGTTGCTCCCCTTGAGCTTGTCACTAGTACAAAATGAGAGATAAATGATCAGGCGACTAAAAAATTTGGTCACCACAATATTTTCAAGGGATAAATGACCAAAACTGATAAATTTTAAGTGAGCTAACTAAAAAAGACCAAGATAAATAACCACTTTGGTCACGGGATAAGAACTAAACTAAAAAAGACCAAGATAAATGACCAAATTTGGTCACGGGATATAATTAGACTAAAAATGACCACATAACAATTGGTCATTTTTAGTTGTCACTCCGACAATGAAAAATTACAATTTTGACAATGAATTTGTACAGTTTACTAAATTCTAACACTGCATATGGATTCAGAGGGGTCTCTGAATCCATCTGTAGTGTTAGAATTTAGTAAAATGTAGACCCCCTCATGTGTCACAACTTAGCAATTGACACCAAATTAGCTATCATGACGATGTCCTAGTGAGCTTATAATTATATGGATTATATATCAATTAATATATCATCTTCAAAATTCCCTTAGGAACTAATTACTTTGAACTAGATCCAACCATGGGAAACTACTCCATATAGTCAATTATTAGACTTTATATTGCATATTGAGAGATTTAATTTGGGGGGCTTAAGCAATTGACACCAAATTAGCTATTTGATCCAGGTGGCTATTGGTGGCCACCAACCTATTCGAAATGACTCCTCTTGACATTTTTAGTTCAACACATTTCTTTGTAATTGTGGGTTCTGCACTTCCGGGGCTATCCTAAATCCATACATAGCATCCAGGTGGATATTTGTGGCCACCCACTTATTCCATATGGCTTATTTTGGAATTTTTCATGTCAGTACATATTTTTGTACTTCTAGGGCCATTTTCATGTTAGTACATATTTTTGTACTTGCAATATCGGTAGTGTTGAGCCCGAAAACAACCCATGGGGGATGGGAAGAAATATGATGGAGTAGAAGATCCTTTTAAACGGTTGCTTGAGGAATCCCTTGCATGAAAAAGAAACAAAATGATGGACAACTTTGCATAGATCCTTCAACGACATCCCACAGGAGATGCATCTTCATCAAGCGGCCATGCAACCTCCTTCAAGTTACAAGTAAATTTTGATATTTCATTATTTGAAGGACTGATAGATGCGGATGATGTAGATAAATGGTTGAATCTACTTGAAGGGTATTTTTAAGTACACAATTTTTCCAAAAGGGAAAAGATTACTTTTTCACTCCTCAAGGTTGTCCTCCATATTAAGGATTGGTGGGATACTTACTCTGAGAAAAGGGCCATAGAGGAATCTTCGATATTTGCGATCTCCCCTCATGGGATTCCTTCATGGATTCCATTAAAGTATAATACTACCCTATTGGAAGCTACAAGGACCAGTACACAAGATGGACCATGCTGTTTTTGGAAAGGGACCATACAGTACCAGATTTCACCAATATTTTCCATACCTAGTGCACTAAATTGGGTATCAAAGACTCTGAATGACATCTGGTGCTCAAATACTGCAACTATATTCATAGATACATTAAAATAGAAATGGATTTTCTAGACATCGCATCCTTATGTGCGGACTATAGATATGTTGTCAAGATCGAGTAGAAATTTAAGCAAAAGAGGTGAGAGTTTGGATCTAGAAATTCCTCATAGCTAAAGTAGGGAAAAGGTATCCCCAACCCACAAAAGAAGGGATAGAGAAAAGATGTACATTCTCAGGACAACCAGTCCAAGCCGCAACCCAAGAAGGGTAATGAGAAGTCGAAGAAGGACATGGGAAAGTGGTGTGAATACCATAAAATCCCTTGGCACAACACCGAGGAATGTCGCTGCAATAAGTCACTGGTGGTCAAGCTGAAAGCTCGAGTCAGAGGAATATTTTGACTCTGAATCAAATCCATAAGGAGGGAAGTGGATTATCGATTCTTTATAGTTATGCATATGATGTCATAGTTAGTTCTATAAATTTGTTTCAGGCCAGCTTTGGGAGGAGGCCTACAATCTTGGGATGGACAACAATAGGAAGGGGTCGACAATAGTTGGAAGGAATTAAGGTACACATTTTTATATTCTCTCCATTTCTTTAATTATCATTAGGTCTTTTTTGATTTGGGTAGAATAGAAGCTTTTATGTTTTTTAAGGTGTCAAGGCTCTACCTAGTCGGTAGACCCATATTAGGGGGGTTTTCCCCATAGAAGAATTGGAAACTCCATTGGGGAGTCTCTCTAGGGTATTTTTAGGATATTTTTGTTGGTATTGAATTCCTATTTTTTTAGTGTTATGAGTCTGTTTGGGTCTCTGGTCACCTTCTAGGTGCTTACCAGCTTCCCTGATTTGGGTGGTCTGTTTGAATCTTTCTCTTTTTTGAGAATTTTCAGTCACGTACACGTCTTGTTCTATACCCAGAAAACGTACATATGCATTCCTCTATATACATAGTCTGCGTACATACGCAGTCTGACTATGCATAACACGCATGCCTGTAATTTTGAGGGGTTTTCTAAAATGCTTTCCTTTTATTATAGGAAACCTTTGGTTCCTCGGGTCTTCCTAAGTTCTAGAGGCCTCTGTTGAATGTTGTTTGTCTAGGTTGAAGGCTCATATTGTTTATGAAATTGCAAAGAAATCCTCTTGTATAAATTTCTTTGTCTTTATGTGTTTCTAAGCATTTTTGGCTTATTTTTAGCTTGAATTTTAAGAAAGATGAGTTGAATTTAAAAAAAAATTCCTCCTCATGGATTGGGGGGGGTATGAATAAGGTATTATGCAATTTCTTTTAGCATATTTTGTTAGTTTTTCTTTGATTGAAAGAAAATAAAAAAAGAAAACCTAGTTTTTATGCTAGTTAGGTCTCTTTCTTTCTTTGCATTTCTTTGCATTGTTATTTGAAAAAGAAAATGGAATTTTCATAGGGTTGTGTTTTCTTCTCATCTTGAAATAATTTCAAAAGAAAAATAAGAAAGAAAATCCTTTCATTTTCTCTTTTGTTTCGCTCGAAAATTGCATTGTGCATTTTGCATGGAAAGGAGAAAAGATTGCATATTTAGGTTTGAAGAATTGTTCATGCTTTTTCTTCCTTGAAACTCTTTTCATTTGAAGGATTAGTGTAAAGTTTTGTTTGTCGATGTTCTTATAAGTTGAATTTTTGCAAGAGTCTCAAACAACATCAGTTTCACTACCACACCCCTTAGTAATCAAGCCACTAGACTAGGCTTTAAGGCCTTGGATTAGGTGTGGAGAGGAAACTATCCAAGGCCACTTAAAAAACTTAAGAGTCTAAGTTAGGGAATGTTAAAGTTTAGTGTTGTAAAATTTATCCAGGGCTCCCCTCTAACATTGAGGCTAAACACAAGGTCGTGTGAGGAAAGGTAGAGGAGATAGCCCCTCCAAATCCAGACCAAGCATAGTGGGGATCGTATTTGTGGGTCATTCATAGGATTATGTTGAATCCATATGACTATAGAGATTAATAGACCTAGAATCCATTCAATATCCTCAGTTGTATTTCAGAACATTTTATTTCGGTACCCTTGAAAGGCTTTAGACATAGTTATCCTGCTCATATGATCTTCCTGGCTATCGACTGTACCCATCTGGTGACTGACTACGAGTTGGAAAACTATTTTCTTTTTATAGGTACTTACACAGGTGATTGTAGGGGCATACTGCATTACCTAGGATAGATGTTGGACCATGATTTGTAGAGTATACCTAGAATGTGTTTCTGTGTTCGAGTTACTCTTGCACCGGTAATTTTCTCTAGTGTTGGTTGGTGTAACTATTCTTCCTACCTTTTTCTTGATTTATCTTTAGGGACTTTTAGTGGTGTGCTATGTGCTCCTTAGTTTTCCATAGCAAGTTGTTCAGTCATTTCTTTGGGTCTTTGACCTAATATCGTAGACCTCACACTCCATCAGTCATAAGGACTTTTGGGTCTTTCTCTTAGAAACACAAAGATGCCTCCTTATAGGTGGATATTTGTGTACCATTGATTTACCAGAGTTAGTGTGTGAGACTCTTAAAGAATTGAGTGATCCCGCAAGGGAAGAACCTATGCATAATATCTTCATGGACAAATTTACCGACGATACCAACCAAGGAACCCCTTCGTAAGGGGATTCTTGTTCTTTTCCTTACTTTGGAAATGTTGGTGTCACTTTGATGACCACTTTGAACATTCTCGGGTTGAATGCGGGACTACAAGTTTTCTTGGGTACCATTCCAAATGTCCCTAACTGTATTGATGCTTCTCAGTTAAGCACCTTATGTCATGGGAATCATGTTGATGTTCCTTCGTCAACAAAGTATTCTCCTCGTCCTTCTGCCTTATCCAGTGAAAGTATATCTACTAGTAACCATAATTCTAAATAAAATAGAAAGAGGAATAATAGGAAGAATAAAACACCAACCTCTGCGAGCTATGTTGGAGATAGGTCATCAACCTCCGCAAGTCATGTTGAGGACCAAAACCCAGCCTCTATAAGTCAGGATAGGGGAAAGAACCCATCCTATGAAAGTCATGCTCGGAGAAAAATTCTAGCCACTGCTAGACATACTAGAGATAGGTCTGTAGCCTCTGCAAGTCATGCTATTGACCAATGCAGATGGAAGATCATTTATATCAGAAGGATCTATTCCTACCATTGGGTGGAATAAAAAAGAAGTCGTTGGCCATGAAGGATGAAGAATGGGAGGTTCTTGACGGAAATGAACTAGGAATGATATCGCTAAGCCTGGCAGCATCGATGGATTTCAATATTTTGAAAGAAAATACAACGAAGGAGATGATGGACGTATTGGCTAAACTTTATGAAAAACCTTTGGTGTCCAATAAGGTATTTCTAATGAAGAGATTATTTAATATGAAGATGTCAGAAGGTGGGTCTGTTGCATATCATTTAAATGAATTTAATATGGTTACTAATCAACTAAGTTCTGTAAAATTGGACTTTGATGATCAGGTTAGGGATCTTCTAATCTTGTGCTCATTGCCAGAAAGATGGAACAACTTGGTCATGGTTGTAAATAACTCTGTCTCTACTTAAAACACTTTAAAATTTCATGATGTTGTTGTTGTTATCCTTAGTGAGGCAATGTGACGGAAAAGCACATGTGAGACATTAGGTAATGCATTAAACATGGAGAATAGAGGAATACAAAAGGATAGAGGAAAGGGATCAGGGAACCGCGAGAATTATAGGAAGGGTAGATCCAAATCTAGATTTGGAAAGATAGAGTGATGGAATTTTGGGAAGAAATGACATCTAAAGAAAGACTACAGAGCTCTAAAGAAACAAAAAGATGGACAACAAGAGAAAAATCAGGGAGAAAATGTGACAGGTGATGTGTACAAGATGCTTTGATTATTTTTGTACATAATATTTATGGGTCTTGGGTAGTAGATTCATGGGATTAATTTCATGCCACAACCCATAGGAAACATTTTCTAGATTATGTTCAAGGTGATTTTGGACAGGTCATTTGGGTGATGACGCACCATGCAAAATTGTTGGAATGGGAAAGGTAAAAATAAAACAAAGTAATGGAAACCAATGGTTGTTGAAAGAGGTAAGACATGTTCCATATCTAAGGNAAGTGAAGGTTGTATATCCATATTTACCGATAAGGTGTGGAAGGTCACCAAAGGATCATTGATGATAGAAAAATGAGATAAGGTAGGTACATTGTATTTATGTACTAGTAATACTGACTCTTTTATATATTTAGCTTCTACACGAGTGGATACCGCACTGTGGCATCATAGGATTGGACACATGAGTGAGAAGGGGATATAGGTACTTCACAAAATAAATTTGTTGCCAGTTCTTAAACAAAATGTTTTGGATTTCTGTGAGCATTGTGTTTATGGAAAACAAAAGAGAGTAAGATTTCTCAGAGTCGGAAAGAAAAAGAAGAGTGAAAGGTTAGATCTTTTGCATACAGATGTAAGGGGATGAGCTCAGGTATCATATATTGGTGGCTCTTATTATTATGTTACTTTTATTGATGATGCAACTAGAAAAACTTGGGTTTATTCCATTTGAAAAAAATATGATGTTTCTGATACTTTTAATAAATGAAAAGATTTGGTTGAGAATGAGATAGGAAAAAGGTTGAAGTGTCTTAGAGCAGACAATGGAGGTGAATATTGCATCAAGGAGTTTGATGATTACTGTTCATACCATGGGATTCATAGAGAGAAGATAGTTCCAGGAACACCACAAGAAAATGGTGTGTCAGAAAGGATGAATAGGACAATCATGGAGCGTGCAAGGAGTATGAGATTTCATGTTGGTTTTCCCTTACAGTTCTGGGAAAATGATGTAGATATTGTTGTTTACTTAATAAACAGAGGACCTTCAAGCTATTTGGATGGTATAATTCCAGAGGAGGCGTGGACAAGTAAAAAGGTAAACTATTATGTTTTGAAGACTTTTGGTTATGAATCATTTGTCCATATTAATAAACAAAATAGAACAAAGCTTGAGGAAAAATCCAAGAAGTGTACCTTTATTGGATACGGTGTTAATGATTTTGGTTATCGCTTATGGGATTATGAAAATAAAAAAAAATTACCAGTAGAGATGTCATATTCAACAAGAAGGTCATGTACAAAGATCAGTTGCAGGGAAAGAAATAGGAAAAAGAAAAACCAGAATACACAGTGCTTGATGAGATCACTAAAAAAGAAATTCCAAAGGTACTAGAAAATAAAAATGTACAACAATAGGATCAGAAGGTACCTCAAACTCCTGCAAGTGTTGTTAGAAGATCTACCAGGTTAAGTATACCCCTTGAACAATACTCTCCTTCATTGTATTACTTATTGTTGACTGCTTCTGGTGAACCAAAATGTTATGAAGAGACAATGTAGGTAGACACCAAAAATAAGTGGGAGAAAGGCATGGAAGAGGAAATGGATTCGTTGGTAAATAACTAGACTTGGGACTTGGTTCAGTTTCCTGCAGGGAAAAGACAATTGTAGAATAAATGAGTTTACAAGTTGAAGGAAGAAGATGGAGGAAAAAAGTGGTACAAGGCTAGAGTTGTTGTAAAGGGGTTTGCACAAAATAAAGGTATAGATTTTGATGAAACATTTTATCCTGTTGTTAAAATGACTTCAATTAGGACTATTTTAAGTATTGTGGAATTAGAAGATTTGCATCTTGCACAGTTAGATGTAAAAACAACTTTTCTCCATGGGGATTTGGAGGAAGATATTTATATGCAGCAGCCACATGTGTATGGGGTCAAAAGGAAGGAGAATTTGGTATGCAGGTTGAAGAATATCTTGTATGGCCTAAAGCAAGCTCTGAGGAAGTGGTATTTGAAGTTTCACAGGTTTATGAAAGAATAGGGTTATAGTAGATGCCATTTTGATCATTGTGTTTATTTTAAAAAGATAGAAAATGGAAGCTATATTATATTGCTATTGTATGTAGATGAAATTCTTGTTGCAAGGTCTAATATGAAGGATATAAATGTGGTCAAGAAGAAATTAGCTAATTCATTTGCGATGAAGGATTTGGGTCTTGCAAATGAAATCCTTGGTATGAGAATAAGAAGAGACAGGAAAAATCACAAATTGACATTGTCTCAAGGTGAGTACATAGAGAAGGTGTTGGAGAGGTTTAGAATGCAAAATGCAAAACCAGTTAGTACAATTGTGGCCAGTCATTTCAAATTAACTAAGGAAATGTGTCCCAAGACATAGGAGGAGATATAATACATGTCCATGTTCCCTTATTCATCACCAGTTGGCAGTTTGATGTATGTGATGGTTTTCACAAGACCTGATATTACACATGCAGTGGGAGTTGTGAGCAGGTATATGAACAATCCAGGTAAAGAAAATTGGGAGGCAGTAAAGTGGATTCTCAGGTATTTGAGAGGTATTTCTACTCATGCATTATGTTTTGAAGGTTCAGACACTATTCTACAGGGATATGTTGATTCAGATATGGCACGTGATAAAGATAACAGGAGGAGCACCACATGGTATGTTTTTATGGTAGATGGGACAACAGTAAGTTGGATTTAGAAACTGCAAAAGTTTGTTTCACTTTCAACAATAGAGGAAGAATATGTTGTTTCTATAGAGGCTAGTAAAGATATGATTTGGTTACATAGGTTTATGGAGGAATTGGGAAAGAAGCAAGAGAATAACAGGTTGTACTGTGATAATGAGAGTTCCATTCATCTTGCAAATAACTCAGCCTTCCATTTGAATACTAAGAATATATAGCTCAGGTACCATTTCATACGATCTGTCTTGGAATATGGACATTTGAAGTTGGAAAAGATACACACTAGCCAAAATCATGTAGACATGTTAACTAAGGGAGTAACCAGGGAGAAACTAAGTTCCTGCTCAGTTTAAGTTGGTATTCAAGAATGAATATGAATATGAGAAATTTTCTAGGTCCAAGAAGGATCATAGTCCAACATATACAACAACGGTGGAGTTATTGAGATCAGTCTCCAAGTGGGATATTGTTGGTTGTGGAGCCTGTTTATCTTCCCAATTCATAGGTCTTTGTTTTCATCTATGTTTATACCCCATGCAGACTTTACACCCTGGAAGAATGTACAATCCTTCACGCGGAGGAGTGAAGATAGGGGGTTACCCCCTCTGCGGGGTCCAGAGGCAAGTGGGCCCCCGACGAGGGTTCAGGGGCGAAGCCCCCAAAGGAAGAATTTCCTTGTAAATGTATATTGTAATTTCGTTGAAAATCTGGACTATTCATTATAAGGCCGTAGATCTAAGGGTAGAAGTTATGTTAGGGTTTTTTTCCCTAGAAAGAAACCCTCTTTTATGAGGGAAATGTATTGCGGCTATGTATCATTGCGAATATTGTATTATGAGTGAGGAGACTATGAGAGAAAGAAGAGGAAGTTACATCGGGTGTGTTGTAGGTTGTATCTCTTCATTTGCTGGATAATAATAAAGGAAGGACCTGGAAATTTCTCTGGTGGACATAGCCCACACTCGGTGAACCACGTATATCTGCGTCTCTATTGTATTGTGTATATTATGTGTTTTATTTCTATATTTATTTTATTTTATTGCTCCACTATCTTGTTTTTCTAACGGGTTGAAATACAAAAGGAGAAATATTTGAAAGAGGAACATATAATTTTTTGTAGAATGGATGGAAAACATACAATCAATGTCCAAAAATAAATGGATATCCTTGGGAAAGCCAACTCACCCTTAAAAAAATCCACAAAGCATTCCATGAGTGGAAGGTATTATTGTAATAACCCTTAACAACATATCCTTGGTATTTTCATGAATGACTTATTTAGGAAAGATCGGTCAACTCTTCTTCAAGGCCCTTATCATTTATATTATTGTAATGTATGTTTATGTTTTACTAACTCCTCACATAATTTAATTTTCAATGATTTTTTTTTCAAATGATTGTAGGGATGTTTTTGGTAGAGCCAAAAACAAAGTTTAAAATATAAGTTGTGTTGAATAAACTATTGTCATTGATGTTAAAGGTAAGTAAATATTCAAATATAAATATCACTTTAATAAATAAAAAAGTGAAAACTTTAAGTGGAAGTGGAGTTTACGTAAAAGTGGAGTAAACATGAAATTGGATTAAGAAAAAGTAAAACTGAAAATGGAGTTCATGTAAAAGTGGAGTAAACATGTAAATCTATTTAAAAAGGTAAAAGTGAAAGTGCACATGGTATATTCACATGGATTTGGAACCCATGATGGTATTTTACCCATGGTATGTTAAAAAGTGAATTAAAAATAAACAAGGGGGGAAATTAATTATTATTTAATAAAAGTCGTGTATTTTCAAATGAACATGACTTTTCATGTAAATCTTATGTAAAGTATAAATGAAGAAGAGAGTTATGATAAAAAATGTGTGTGTGGGTGAACATGTAATATTGTTATGAATATCATTTGAGGAGTGATTATTGAATATCATTCAAGGAATGATGATTAAATATTATCAAGTGTTGAGAAAATATGGTGAAAGAAAAAGGAGCGAGAGCTAAGAAGATCTTGTGAAACAAGAAGAAGTGAGTGTCGAAAAGATCTGGAGAAATAAAAATGAGTGAGAGTAAATCATATCTTGTGAAAGCATAAGAAGTGAGTGTCGAACAGATCAGGAGAAAGAAAAGGAGTGAGTAATATGAAAAAGTAGAAGTACTGAGCACAGAGAAGGTGCGGCGAAAGAAGAAGTAAAAGAGTGCAGAGAATATTTTTTGAAGATAGAAGCAACAATAAGACTAGTGAAGGAAATGCACATGAAGAACCTGTGAACTTATAAGTAGGTCAGTTAGTACAAACAACAAAGGGGATCAATGTCTCCTTTAGGTTGGTTCCTACAAAAGATAGAGGGGATCGATGCCTACAAAAGATAAAGGGGATTTGTGTCTCTAGTAGGTTGGTGCCTATGAACATTTGTAATAGTAAATTGGTACCTACAAAATTATAAAAATAAGTTTTTTTGGTTTTCTCCTGAAAGGGTTTCCACGTTAAATATTGTTTCTTCTTTTTGTTACATTTATGCGAGTGTTTCATTATGGTTTATGAATGTTAAAAAGAAAAATATATCCTTATACTGATTCACCCCCCCTCTCAGTATAAGTTTGTGCTCAACAATCGGAATCAGAGTCAGTTCATTCAGAAATAGCCTAACCACTGGAAGGTAGATCTTGGGAACACACATGGTCAGTCAGGAAGGTTTCTCTACAAATAGGGATCTGTTGTTTGATGGAAAAAACTATTCCTTTTGGAGTATAAGGATGTGAACATATAGGTTTTGATATTTGGAAATCATTTGTGACTGGTTATATGGCCCCAAAAACTCCACCAACAATTACATCTGGGAAAAAGGCTAATAAAAATGGTGCAAAATACATGAATGACATCTTGTACAGACTATCATAATTAGAGTTTGTGAAAGTAATGCATTGCAAATTAGAAAAATAAATTTGGGACAAACTTCAAAACATCCATGAAGGCGATGACAAGGTCAAGAAGGCTAAGATTAAAACTCATAGAAGACAATTTGAGAGTTTGAAGATGAAAGACGAAGAAAATGTTGTTTCCTAGCTCCTTTATGTGGATGAAATTGTCAACACCATCAGAGGAATTGGTGAAACGATTGAAGAATCGATTATTGTGAAAAAGGTGTTGAGGTCATTCCCCTTAATATTTGATACCAAAGTTTCTTCCATTGAGGAAATAAATGATCTTGATAAATTAACAATGGATGAATTGCATGGGATCTTCACAAAATATTAAATGAGGAATGAAAAGGAAAATCCATAAAAAAGGGAAACAAATTTCAAAGCCCTTAGAGGAAGAAAATTAGACATAGAGGAAGAAAATTTTCTCAGAAAAATTCAAAAAGGAATCTGGAAAATACAAAGGTAAGTTTCCCTTTAAATTCTTTAACTATGGAAAAGTAGGAAGTTTTGCTACTAAGTGTCCATACACAAAAAAATAAAGTAGTGATAATAAGAAGGCTATAACATAAAGAGAAAACATCATCAACACAAAAATTTTCACAAACCGGACAAGCATGAAAAGAAGAAAAACTCTTATAAGAAAAAGAAGAGCCTCTACTCAAAAGGGGTCAACAACTCGTCTAATGAAAGTAGTTCTGATAGTGATAGAGAATAAAATATTTTTATGGAAATCGAAACAAATATTGATGAAGACAAAGTGAAAGAAATGATGGATTTAGAAGAAGAGGAAAACATTGAAACATATGGATCTTAAAGAAGAACTCATTTGTGCTTTATGCAAAATAAAGAAGCTAAGGAAAATGAATTTGAAAAAAAAGGAGCAACTGCAAATATATGAAGAAGAGAATCGTGATTCAAAATACAAAATGTCACAAAGCCTTGAAGAATAAAAAAATATTGTAATAAACCTAAAAATTCAATTAGAAGATGAAAGAAGGACAAAAGAAGTGGTGAGAATTCATCTAAAAAAAATTGAAGAAAATTGTGAAGAGCTAGAATATGAGATTGTTTCCTTAAGAAAGGATTTGAAAAAGTCAATTGCTCAGTTGAACATAAGCTTGAAGTTTGAAAAGAGTATTGAAAAATTAGATGATATCATCAATGTTCAAAGGTATTCATTCATTAATATTAGTCATGGATATGATGTTGTCATTTCCTCCCTACATACACATATCATTGCTACAACTAAGGAAGTTATTTTTTTTGTAGGAGGAGTTCAAACTGGTTTTCTAGAAGAACAACCTACTATTGATTGTGTTGAATAGATTGATAAGCTACATGCTCCTGACATGCCAAAAATTGAGCATGTTGCTACAAATGACATTGTTGTTGATATGTTGGGTTTTTCTACTCCCATAAGTAAACCTAATCCTGAGCCTACTTCCTTTGATCAACCAACACAAAAATATATGACCTATCATCATCCTCACCATAAAAATAAAAGGAATGGAAATCATGCTTTCAGATCATTGTAGAAGAGATGTGAAAGTCAAAGTTATGGACCAATGTCAACTACCATGATAGATTGTGGTTGGATTTATGG
Source organism: Picea sitchensis (assembly GCA_010110895.2). Lineage (NCBI taxonomy): Eukaryota > Viridiplantae > Streptophyta > Pinopsida > Pinales > Pinaceae > Picea > Picea sitchensis. The sequence continues at coordinate 30,748 of SNQJ01S0012887.1, read as the reverse complement.
ATAGTCATGGAATCATTTGATTATATTTTTTAATACTTCATATCATTGTGTATAATTGATTGTATAGTCATGCAATGCTTCTCTTACTTACTGATGATTTCCTTGGAAGTGGTCAACTGGGAATCAAACGGACTTGACAGTCGACTAGAGTTTCAACTAGGTTGTCTGTCAACTGGAAGTTTTGACAATAACTATTGTTGCTACTTATTGATCCCTTAGAGGCGGAATGCATTAATTTGTTGATATGAGAGCCCAATTGATGTCTTCTTATTGAATAGACTATTTCTTGTTGAATCTACTTGGATTTGTTGAGAGCAACCCAACCATGTTCAACTGTTGTAGGAGATGTATGGATGCTTATATTGGATACATAGATTGTCTGTATTGGCAGATTGTAACATATCCCTCAGTACAGAAAAAANAATTTTTTTTTTTAGTGTTCAATTAAGAACACTAATAATAGCATCTTGATCACGGTCATAGAGGTAGTGAAATATGAACAAGAGATATTGTATAGAATATGCAAGATAAAATTTACAACTCTACACTTATGGAAACAAATCAACGAAATAAATCATAAATTAAACTATTATATACAATCATAAAATCTTTAGACCATTCATAAGATCGTCAATATTTGATTCTAATTGTATCAACTTTTAATAGTAAAGTTTTAAATATTAACTATTATAATTTACTATACCAAATGTAATGTCATTCTTTTCACCCACAAGGTAAGTAATTTAACTAAGCATCTATATAAACTTGTATTTGATAAACATCTAAGTCCAAGATGTATTCTAATTCTTAAGCATAAGTTATTGAACAACTTCACTCCCAAGAACGATATTGTGAAATCCTTAACAAGCATTATTGAAGATCAATCAAGGTCTATATACTAATAATTCAATGTAGAGGTTATCAAAACCAAATGACAAAAACACATCCTTAATTGAATTAATATTTCTAGTTACAACAATTAGAAATATTTAGAGTTCTTGTAGATCATCAACAAGGAGATTAATATGATACATTATAACCAATCTCCAATCATCCACATAATATTATGTGGCGAGCCTTGTGCAAGATATTCTTATATAAACAGTAACACTATCGTGATAATCCAGTATCTAGTAAATTGTCATTTAACCCAAAAATTAATATCAATAATCATGAAATCAAGTTTTTCTTTTTCCTTGTGTGACGAGAGAGGTAGAAGTAGGAGTAATATTCATCTCATTTCTTCTTATTGTAAGGTTCATAAAGATTTATTAATTAGGATTTAGACATTAGTTGACACAAAATGAAAATATTTAATAGATCGATTATTACTGTAATCATTTATTGACATTAATCATCCAAAAATGTTTAGAATGATACTGTAATATACTAATTGAAGACATATATTATAACATACTCTCAATAAAAACATTAACTATTAAGGAAATTCCAGGGTGCATGTTAAGAGACCAACAAGTAAATGCCATCAATGTCCACGTAAATGCCATCAATTGACCTAGCGACTATGAGTCAAACTCTCTAAAGTGATTGGTAGTTGTGTTGATAAGGATGCAGATTAACTCGACAATGGAGTCAAAGGGTGAAGAAAGGCAATCATTCTTACCGTTCCCAGGTGGCTATGATGCACATTAGATACCCAGATAGTGATGAAAACATTAAAGCAAGTAAAACAAGAGTCGGTGAATAGCATGAAAACAAATCACACAAATCTTCTCTGGTTTATTAGTTACAATCATTTATGGAAGAGTTTCTCTGGTTTATTAGTTACAATCATTTATGGAAGAGTTTAAACCGATATTAAAAAAATGTAATTATAGTGCAATATGAATTTATAAATGCTTACACTTGAAGTTGGGTACATCATTTAAATTGAACGACCATCAAGGAAACAACATTGTTAATTAGTAAATTAACGATTTTAAATTTTCAAACAATCTGATACCATAGTTTTCTAGTTCATGGTCAAGGTTCTACAAATTATTCAGAAAATAATCTATTAGATCCATCAGAGAAACGATGGGCCACTATGCAAATTTAAAATTAATGTAAGGATTTAAGAATACAGTAATAACACAAACATTTTTTACACAAATTTTTCATAATTCAACTGTTATTTTTAATATTAAACAATGTAAAAATACCGTGACCCAAGTACTGATGCAGGAATATGATCTTCACTTGAAGACTTGCATCACGTCCAAATCCTTGCTTGTCAATCTCAACACTTCACTAGTACCTCCCAGCCAATGCTATTGGTACTCTTCTTCCCCCTTAACCCCTCGAGATGCAAAGGGGCCACAAATAGCAAACCAGAAATCAATAACACCAAAACTTGCCTCACAAGGAATATCTTCCTCTCTTCCAATATTTGGAATCCAACTCTCAACAAGTAAACTAGTTCAGAAAATTTTTGACAACATAACAATACTTTCCAAAGTGATCCCTCTCTATTTATTTTATAGAAAAATTCCCAAGGACACATGTCCTCATGCACAAATAATTAATTTTTAATAATTTAAATAAATCATTATTCATCCACTACATTTGTCATACTCTCCCCAAGTTGCACATGCTAATTCCCTTTTTATTTTATTTATTTAGTCGTTTTCCCTCACAGTCCCCAATCTGTTCCTATTGTTCCTCTTAGTTGTCCTTTAGTTCCCCAATTCTTCATTTATTTTCTGTCCCCTAACTAGATTTTAGTTTGAGTTGGATTAGGAGTCTTCTTTTAGTTATAATTAGTGGTGTATTGACTCAAGATGCAACCCTATGTGGACCACCTATTCTCTCATGTTTAATTTCCTCTTATTTAAAAATCTCTTTTAATATTTTAATGCACACATGTACAATTACCCAAATTTTGTTCTTATTTCTTCTTTCACTTAAATTGCTACTCGAATTCCCTTAATTCATTTTTTTTTTTATGTTTTAATTTAGTCAAACATCTAAGACGTATAATTCTAGCTAGATTTCTTATTGTGTAATTTAATAATTAATTAAACACTATGTTCTAACAAGGTCTAACATTTTTATTATATTCTCTAGACCATTTTGATTTTCATTGACTCATAAATTAATTACGCGGCGTGCCCTTCAAGACACACCTTCGTGCTCCAAGGGTTCCACTTGTCTTTGACTAATTTGGAAATTTGTCTGACACTTGCAGTCAACACTCCACTTGGTCATCCTTGTGAGAGACTAAGGGTTGTCTAAGGAATAATGATTCCTCTTTATTGTGCGCCCCTTAGAATTCGTTGTGAGAAATTGTCTCAATCTCCCCTCATGACATCATGGACCTCTCAAACTAGGAAATCATCTACCTACAGTTGGGTTTACGGTGGGAGTGTTAGTAGGCTTTGACAGGGACGTTGCCACACCTCTGTCTTAATCGTCTAGTTTCTATGTATGACCCCTATACTCCATATGTGATTCGGATTAGCAAGTGTCACCATGCATGCATACACTAACAAGGACAATGTCAACTATCCATATACATAAATTCATACCAAAATCAATCAGATAACACGTTCGTTTAAATATAATACTCAAACCAAATACAAATCCACTCCTTGATTCAATCCAGAATCCAAGGAAGTTTGTTGATGCCATCGACATCCTCAACCTATCATGTATCTTGCACACTCAGAAGAAATCATCAATAATACCTATCAATATACATACATCTAGAAATTAACATATAATCACAATGACATCATAATATAACTCATAATCAAAGCATAATCATAATGTATCATAACCAGATCACTTTCTCACAAGTGTTCTCAAAGAATAAGTCAGTATAAAATGTGCTCAGTGGAACTGGATGTTACACATAGACTGATTATCTTGCATTGTTGGTGAAAGTGTTCAAACTTATTTACAAGTGTTGTTGTATCATGTTCGAGTAGGTTTTACCATTGAGACAGACAATGTTGATGACAAAAAAAGTACAAGTATAAGTGGAGGAAGTTATATTCTGGCCAGTATGCATACAATTTTCATTCAGTATTCTATACATCCCTTCTTTAGACCATGAAGAATGTTTTACAACCAGGAATGGAATTTGATGACAAATCTACATATTTGTCTAGGGAAATCTCAAAATCCTTTATGAGCGTGTATGGAACTTTGGTAGTTGGTATGGTTTGAGGTATCTACTATGAAAAATACAATACAAGTCCACATAGATATTCTATACATTGTAACCAACATTTACAATGTTCAGGAAAGTGTTTTTGAAGGACAACTGGGTGGTGGTTTGAAGAAATTCAAGAACTACCAAACCAACAACATACCTATGACAATGGAAGATCTGTTAGAATATATGAAGGAACATAACATCTTGAATATTTAAAGAACATGGAGATGTGATAAATTGTATATGGACCTTTTTTTAACAACAACAAACCATTCATTTTTTTAGCAGTATATTGTGAGAGAATGTTGAAGGAATCTAATCCTATCAGTTGTGAATAACTAATAGTATTGTGATATTGAAACATCTAGCAAGTCTTTGACAACTTTTTAATAAGTAGAAAAAGGATAATTTTAGGAGTGATGGTAAAATAGAGAATACTCAACAATTACAACAAGAAAATATAGTACATTCACAGGGGAGGATACTTTAGAAAATTACAAGAGAAAGCATAGTCTAAGGGAGAGAAACACTACAAAAGGAACTATTCAGAAAAAGAAAAAGAATATTCCCATCAAGTACTACTTCCTAAGAGAACATGTATTCAAACTAATTGTCAATATGGAACACATTTCCACCAAGGAACAAATTGCAGATATTGTTACCAAATCCATTCCCAAAGAAACATTTGAATATCTCAAACAGAAGTGAGGAGTGATATCCATCTCATCTTGTCAGTAAAAAAAAAAACTCAAGGGGTGCATACATTTTCCATTGATGTCAAAGGGGGAGAATTAAAGACATGGGAGAGTTGTAGATAGGGGGGGAGAATTACAGATAGGGGGAGAGTTGCAGGCAAGGGATAATTCTTTCTATTTCTGGAGGATGATGTGTTTTTGAATGCATGGTTGCCATCAATGACAAAGGGGGAGATTGTTGAATAAATTGTTTTCTTTCATGTCAAAGGTAAGTAAGTATTCAAATATAAATGTGACTTTAATAAATACAAAAGTGGAAAAGTTAAGTGGAAGTGGAGTTTACATAAAAGTGGAGTAAACATGAAAGTTGATTAAAAAAAGGTAAAAGTGAAAGTGCACATGGTATTTTCACATAGATTTAAAACCCATTGTGGTATTTTATTCATGGTATGTTAAAAAGTGAATTAAAAAAAAGGTAAAATTAATTATTATTTAATAAAAGTCGTGTCTCTACAAATGAACATGATTTTTCATGTAAAGTTTATGGTAAAGTATAAATGGAGAAGAGGGTTATGATATAAAATGTTTGTGGGTAAAAATGTATTATTCTTATGAATATCATTTGAGGATTGACGATTGAATATCGTTCAAGGAGCGATGATTAAATATTAGTGAGCATCGAGCAGATCTAGCAAAAGAAAAAGGAGTGAGAGTCGAGCATATCTTGCAAAAGAATAAGAAGTGATCACCGATCATATATGGAGAAAGAAAAAGGAGCAAGAGTCAAGAATATATTGTGAAAGTAGAAAAAGGGAGCATCGAGCAGATCTGGTGAAAGAAAAGGAGTTAGTAATATAAAAAAATCAAAAGTAGCGAGCGCGGAGAAAATCCAACGAAAGAAAAAGTAAAAGAGCGTTGTGACATCCCCCAAAAATAAAATATTTTTTATTTTTGTGTGTTGGAAATTTATTTCCGTTTTTGGCAAATTCGAATCTGGAAATTTTTTGCCATTTATGGCAATTTCGAATTCCGAATTTAATAATTGTATTTAATTATTGTGAATGTTGGGCAGAGACCTGTTTGGACTCAACTAACTATTTGACTATGACACTTGTATCACAACAGAATATTTATATTAATTGCAGGAGGACAAATGGAACAACCATGTTAAAATCAGCTGACCATGACTCCATGAGTGGGGAACATGTTGGAACTGCCTCTGGGCTGATTATGAGAAGTGGAAAATCAGAGATTTGGCCACTAGCATCCCCTCAAAATCAGGGATTAAGAGAGCTGCGAAAATCCCCAAAGGAAGGAAAAAGGCCTGGGCAAAAATTGATAAATAGCATATGCAAGGAGGGAAGACGCTGCCAAGTATGCTAGGAAAGGATTGTGACTCCTCTTACTATTATGAGAACTGCTAAGAAAGTATGAGGCAAGGGGATAACTGCTAAAAAATTTGGAATATTGTTGAGGAGTCTCCAAGTTCTCCCTCATGGATTCATGGTCAGGCTAGGGGGTGAATCAGGCAAGTAGTTTTGGCTGCCCTGTTCTACGATTGGGAGGAATGTGGTTGTTCCATTTGTATTCCCACGGATTGGATTCAGATATGTTGATCTACCCCTCTCTATTTTGAATGACTATGTTTGATTGATGTCATGTATCTGTTGAATGATTATATCTAATTGTGTTAATGTAAACCTTTCCCTCTCTGTTCTTGGGTGTTTTGTGTGTAACTGATACTATGCATCTAATTGTTCTAAATTTGAAATAATTCTTTCAATGGATGACATCTATCATGGTATTAAAATTACAATCACAGTCTAAATTCTGGACTGGCCTCTCCCGAAATCTAGAAGTACTAGGCAAGTTTATTTTATATGAGTTGAGTTTAAGGAAGTCGATCCATCTATAGGTTAGGTTTAATTTGAATTCGTAATGCTAGGATACCCTATGTGTTTTGAAGAAGACCAATCTTTGTAGATATAGATTCATTTATGTGATTGAAGTATTAAACGGATCTAAATCTGAGCAAATCGGAATTGAGTAAATTTGTGCTGAAAGGAAACAGGTAGATGCATCGCTAGAATTAAATTTCCGAACAATCTTTCCCCTTAAAGAGACTTCCTATTTATTACATTAAGAATTGAAGAGAAATATGAAATAGAAAGAACCTTATGGATCACAGGGATACTCATATAATCACCTGCATACACATCTTTCACTGTTTGTATGAATTTTTCACATGCATTAACAACATGCAAATAGAATACTAGATGTGTATAGAATGAAAAAATTCAGAAGGTTAAAGAAATTTGGAAACCCCTTTTTCTTTTATCAGATGCTGAACAATCATGAGAATTGACGCCTATCAGAAGATTTTATGCTTCCCTTGTTTTGTTTAAAAACGGTCTACCCTTTCCACAGTTAAAGTCTATGACGAATTTAGAAATTTGTGAAACCCCGAAGTGCTAGTCCAACTTTCCCCTTTTTCTCATTTCGGGAGTTGTTACAGGTGAAGTTTGGGGCATTTGAAATCATGAAACCCCAAACCCTTAATCCCGAAATGTGGGTCCCACCTTCCCTTTTTCGCATTTCAAAATTTTGTTTATGTTGATGTTTGGGCATTGGAACTCGTGAAGTTCTGAACCCCGAAACCCCAAAGTACAGATCCCACCTTCCCGTTTTTTCATTTCGAAGGTTTGTATCTATTGATGTTTGGGCACTTCAACTCGTGAAGTTCCAAACCCCAAAACCCCGAAGCGCTAATCCAACCCTTTTCACCTTTCACAATTTCGGGAGTTGTTGTGTGTTGATGTTGGTTGTTGTACTTGCAAAATCCCGAACTCTGAAATCCCGAAATGCTGGTCACGTTTCATAATTTCGGGAGTTGTTGTGTGTTGATGTTGGCTTCTGTACTCGCAAAATCCTGAACTCCGAAATCCCGAAGTGCTGGTCACTTTTCGCGATTTCAGGAGTTGTTGTGTGTTGATGTTGGCTTCTGTACTCGCGAAATCCCGAACTCCGAAATTTCGAAGTGCTGGGCACCTTTTCGCAATTTCAAAAATGTTTGTGTGTTAATGTTGGCTTCTGTACTGGCGAAATCCTGAACTCCGAAATCCTGAAGTGTTGGTCACTTTTCGTGATTTCGGGAGTTGTTGTGTGTTGATGTTGGCTTCTGTACTCACGAAATCCTGAACTCCGAAATTTCGAAGTGCTGGGCACCTTTTTGCAATTTCGAAAATGTTTGTGTGTTGATGTTGGCTTCTGTACTCGCGAAATCCCGAACTCCGAAATCTCGAAGTGCTGGTCACTTTTCGCGATTTCAGGAAATGTTTGTGTGTTGATGTTTGGCTATGGAAATCGTGAAATCCCAAACCCCAAAACCCCAAAGTGTTGGGTCCACATTCTTCCAGTTTTTTCGCGTTTTGGCAAATAGCGTGGCCTCTTTGTGTCGTTTTGTGTTCGGATTTTATAAATCGTCAAAACCTGATTGACCTCTACTTGTTTCTCACAAATTGTAGGAACCTAGAAGGAATTATTGTTATGGGAACAACTCTAATAGTGTAATGAATGGACCAGTAAAAGAACGTTGGAGAGTCTTCATCTCGGATAGAGGTATGGAAGTAACAGACCGTATTACAAGTCGTTTGTATTGCAAACATATGGTAATTATTTTTATGTAGGGATTTGGCCATAAAATCCCAAAGTTGCTTGTATTGTTAAGACTGTGGTAGTGTTATAGGTACAAACAGATCGAAAAGTAATTATAAATTACAGGATCTTAGGTAAACATTGAAGTGATGAGTAAACATTTTTATATCGTCGATTAGGAAACTTTAAGTTGAATGGTAAGGACAACCGACGATAGTAAGGATTCTAACAAACTTTCAGACTCAAGCCTTATAACAGAAATCTTACTTGCTTGAAATCTCGAAACTTTTCATGGATAAATGTACAAACATTTTTTATTTTTTTTTGTGATAGTTTTTGAGGTACACTACATATGGTATCAGAGAAAAAGTTACAACACTGGGCCTGAACAGGGCCACACTAATTTCTTAGTATATATTCTGATTTATGAAAAAACTAATAAATCTTGTGGTTACAGACAAAAAGCCTTTTCTATTTTGTGTTGAAAAATGGCAGCTCTAGAAGGTGCAGAAATTAGGATGGAAGAGAATCTGCAGCAAGGACCTCCTGGAGATCCTAGACAGAACAATGATGGAAGTTCACCCATGGAGGTGTTGGAAACAATGAGGAACCTTATTGTTGAACTACAGGTTTTCAAGGCTGACAATGAAAAATTGAAGAAGGCACAGCAGGAACAACAAGAGATAAATGAAGTCTTGTTGCATAGCATAGTAACCAAGAAAATCCCAAAAGATGATAACCATGAGGAAGAGGTTAGCAAAAGGGCCTCCAAGAATTCTGGTGAAAAAACAGAAAAATTAGACAGTTCATCTAAAGGGACACCTTCAGCTGAAGACAAAACCATACCAGACAAAAAAGGAAAAGAAACAGACCACCTTGAAGGAGAATTTAAAAAGATTAAACCATCTACTTTTGATGGAGAATCCAAGACAAGAGAAGAAGCCGAGGCATGGTTATTGGACATCAAAAAATACTTCCAAATCTACAACTATTCCAGCAACATGAAGGTCAGAATGGCCATCTACAATCTGAAGGGGAAAGCCCACATTTGGTGGCAGGACCTGAAATTGGCCAAGGGCCTAAAGGAGAAACAGTTGGAATGGTCGGACTTTAAGAAGTATTTTAAGAAACAATACCTTTCTGAAAGCTATTATGAAAGGAAGATGAAATAATTTTATGAGTTACGACTCAGACAAATGATGATGGAGGACCTTATAAATAAATTTCTGGATCTACTAAGGTTTGTACCATACATCTGGGAGGATAAGGTAAAAATCCAGTGATTCTTAAGTTGTTTACCATAGGCTTATCAGGACATAATTGAGTTTGATATCCCCAAATCCTTGAGTGAGGCATTCAGGAAGGCATGAATGTGCTATGACCAGTATAAACAGCGGGTAGAGTTTCCCAAGACCTGGAAGGATAAGAAGCAAGATGGAATGCACCAGCAGAAGAAGGGATACCAGCCAACTCCTTATCGAAATGCAACAAAAAGTTTCCCAAGGAAGGATTTTCACGCCAATCATCTGAATACACAAGGTAGCGGTAAACTGGTAAACCTGGGAACGAAGAAGTTTGGGGACAACTCCCGTGAGCCATTAAAGTGTTGGGAGTGTGGAGAGCCTCATCTAAGGAGGAACTGTCCACATTTAATTGCAGCAAACAACACTGTTGTCCACAATTTGCAGGAAGCCTTGACAGTGGGAGACATGGGCAGAAGTTTGCATTGGATAAATGCAGCCATAGATGGTCAACAAGCTGACCACCAGTCCTCGGTGGTAAAAATCGAAGGTAAAATCCATGACACTCGAATCTTTGTGTTAATTGACCCTGGAGCTATGTTAAGTTATATTACTCCCGATGTAGTAGAGTTGAATAAACTTAAGAAACAAAAGCACGAAAAATCTTGGCTTGTACAACTATCAATAGGTGCTAAAAGAAAAGTAGTTAACTTTATTTCCGATCTTGAGTTTAGCTTAGATGGTCAAAAGATAAGGACCAATCTGGACATCCTACCACTAGGGTCTTATGATATGATTATTGGGATGGGTTGGTTGGAACAACACAAAGCAGTACTAGATTGTTATACAAAGATACTTAGCTATAAAGATAATTTTGGCACTGTTAGAACAACCCAAGGCATACCAAAACCTGTCTCAGTCAGACAAGTTTTAGCGATGCAACTTAATAAATGTATTAGAAAGGGATGTCAAGTTTACGCCATCCAAGTGACGAATCTATTAAAAAAAGAAGATAAGCCCAAGTTAGAAGACTTTGTTGTCCTACGTGAATTTACAGACATGTTTGTTGATGAGATACCAGAATTACCTCCTAGGAGTGAAATAGATTTCTCCATAGACTTACTACCTGGATCAACCCCTATCTCAAAAGCACCCTATCGAATGAATCTACCAGAACTGACAGAATTAAAAATACAATTACAGGAATTGTTGGACAAAGAGTATATCAGACCAAGTGTCT
>SNQJ01S0012887.1:1713-19709 GCA_010110895.2 Picea sitchensis | reverse complement strand
ACCATGTTAAAAGTCGACTGTATTGCAGACATAGGGTAATATTTTTTTTTTTATGTAGGGTTCTTGGTCATAAAAACCCCAAAGTTTCTTGTATTGTTAATACCGTGGTAGAGTTATAGGTACTAGCAGATAAGAGAGTAATTATAAATTTCAATATCTTGATTAAACGTTGAAGTGATGAGTATATACTCATTATATCATCGATTAGAAAACTTAATTTGATCGGTAAGGATAGATGATGGCAGTAAGGACTCTAACAAACCCTCAGACTCAAGGCTTCTAACAGAAAGCTTACTTGCTTGAGATCTCGAAACTTTTCAAGGATAAATGTACAAATAAATTTTTTTATTTTTTATGATGATTTTTGAGGTACATTACATATGGTATCAGAGAAAAAGTTACAACACCTTGCCTGAATAGTGCCACATTAATTGGTTAGTATATATTATGATTTATGAAAAAACTAATAAATCTTGTGGATTACAAACAAAAAGATTTTTTTGTTTTGTGTTGAATAATGGCAGCCCAAGAAGGTGCAGAAATCAGGGTGGAAGAGATTCCACAACAAGGACCTCCTAGAGATCCAAGACATAACAGTGACGAAATCTCACCCACAGAGGTGTTGAAAACAATGATAAACCTTATAGTCGAACTATGGGTCTTCAAGGCCGACAATGAAAAATTGAAGAAGGCACAACAGGAACAACAAGAGATAAATGAAGTCCTACTGCGTAGTATAGTAACAAAGAAAATCCCAAAAGATGATAACCCTGAGGAAGATGTCAGCAAAAGGGCCTCCAAGAACTCTGGTGCAAAAATAAAAAAATGAGACAGTTCGTCTGAAGGGACACCTTTAGTTGAAGACAAAACCATACCAGACAAAAACGGAAAACAAACAGACCACCTTGAAGGAGAATTTAAAATGATTAAACCAACTACTTTTGATGGAGAATCCGAGACAGGAGAAAAATTCTAGGCATGGTTGTTGGACATAAAAAAATACTTCCAAATCTACAACTATTCCAGTAACATGAAAGTCAGAATGGCCATATACAATCTGAAGGGGAAGGCCAACATTTGGTGGCAGGACCTGAAATTGGCCAAGGGCCTAAAGGAGAAACAATTGGAATGGTCTGACTTTAAGAAGTATTTTAAGAAACAATACCTTTCAGAAAGCTATTATGAAAGGAAGACGAAATAATTCTATGAGTTACGACTCAGACAAATGACGATGGAGGACCTTATAAATAAATTTATGGAACTACTAAGGTTCGTACCATACATCCGGGAGGATAAGGTAAAAATGTAGCGATTCTTAAACTATTTACCACAGTCTTATAGGGACATAAGTGAGTTTGACAACCCCAAATTCTTGAGTGAGGCATTCAGGAAAGCACGAATGTGTTATGACCAATATAAACAGCGGGTAGAGTTTCCCAAGACCTGGAAGGATAAGAAGCAAGATGGAATAAACCAGTGGAAGAAGGGATACCTGCCAGCTCCTTATCAGAATGCAACAAAAATCTTCCCAAGGAAGGATCTTCACTCCAATCATCTGAATATGCAAGGTAGCAGTAAACCGGTAAACCTGGGAATGAAGACGTTTGGGGACAACTCCTGTGAACCATTAAAGTGTTGGGAGTGTGGAGAGCCTCATCTAAGGAGGAACTGTCCATGCTTAATTGCAACAAACAGAACTGTTGTTCACCAATCTGTAAGAAGCCTCGACAGTGGGTGACATGGGCAAACATTTTCATCGGATAAATGCAACCATAGATGGTTGATAAGCTGACAACCAATCCTCGGTGGTAGAGATTGAAGGTAAAATCCATGACACTAGAATTTGTTTTTTAATTGACCCTGGAGCTATGTTAAGTTATATTACTCCCAATGTAGTAGAGTCGAATAAACTTAAGAAGCAAAAGCATGCAAAATCTTGGCTTGTACAACTAGCAACAGGGACTAAAAGAAAAGTAGTTAAATTTATTTCTGATCTTGAGTTCATCTTAGATGGTCAAAAGATAAGGACCAATCTGAACATCCTACCACTAGGATCTTATGATATGATCATCGGGATGGATTGGTTGGAACAACACAAATAAGTACTAGACTTTTATACAAAGATACTTAGCTATAAAGATAATTTTGGCACTGTTAGAACAACCCAAGGTATACCAGAACTTGTGTCAGTCAGACAAGTTTCAACGATGCAATTCAAGAAATGTATTAGAAAGGGATGTCAAGTTTACGCCATCCAAGTAACGAATCTATTAGAGAAAGAAGATAAGCCCAAGATAGAAGACTTTTCTATCCTACATGAATTCAGAGACATATTTGTTAACGAGATACTAGAATTGCCTCCTAGGAGAGAGATAGATTTATCCATAGACTTACTACCCGGATCGACCCCTATCTCAAAATCACCCTACCGAATGAGTATACTAGAACTGACAGAATTAAAAGTACAATTACAAGAATTGTTGGACAAAGAATATATCAGACCAAGTGTCTCGCCATGGGGAGCACTAGTCCTCTTTGTGAAAAAGAAAGACGGTACTCTAAGACTATGTATCGATTATAGACAACTGAACAAAGTGACCATTAAGAACAAATATCCCTTACCCAGGATAAATGATCTGTTCTATCAAGTTGGTGGGGCCAAGATCTTCTCAAAATTGGATTTACGATCCGGATACCATCAAGTTAGGATAAAAGATCGGGACATAAACAAAATAGATTTTTGAACAAGATACGAACATTATGAGTTTGTAGTCATACCTTTCAGACTCACTAATGCACCAGACACATTTATGTGCTTAATGAACATCATTTTTAGCCAGTACCTAGACAAGTTCGTAGTAGTATTTATCGACGACATTCTGGTCTATTCTAAGATGGAGGAGGAACATGATGAACACTTACGAATAGTTCTACAAACCCTAAGGAAATATAAACTATACACAAAATTCAAAAAATGTGATTTTTATAAAAAAGAAATACAATATTTAGGACATGTCATTTCCTTGGAAGGTATTGTCGTAGACTCGGAAAAGATAAAAGCCATTATGGAATGGCCAGTGCCTAAGGATGTGGCAGATATCCAGTCATTCATGGGAATCACCGGATATTATCGCAGATTTATAGAAGGGTTCTCCAAGATAGCCTACCCTATCATGTCATTACAAAAGAAAGGGACCAAGTTTAACTGGTCGCAAAAGTGTCAAGACAATTTTAACAAGCTAAAAGAATTATTGACATCAGTGCCCATTTTAAAGGTAGCAGACCCAGATAAAGATTTCACAGTATGCGTTGATGCAAGTAAAGAGGCACTAGGTGGTTTTCTAACTCAGGAAGGGCACATGATTTGTTACGAGTACCGAAAATTGAAGGAACATGAGCAAAATTATGTCACTCATGACTTAGAATTGGNATCTAAGAATTCATAATGTATTTCATGTTTCTTTGTTGAAAAAGTATATTCATGACCCTACTCATATGATTGATTGGAACTTGGTGCAGGTGGAACTCGAAGGCGAGTTCTAGGTGGAACCCCTATGCATTCTGGACCAAAGAGAAATATCACTTCAAAACAGAGTCATCACTCAGGTAAAGGTGCAATGGAAGCACTTTAGTCCTGAGGAGGCCACTTGGGAATTGGAGGGAGATTTGCAGAAATCTCATCCAATCCTGTTCCAGGAAAGAAATGAACACTAAGGATAGTGTTTTACTAAAGGGGGAAAGGATGTGACATCCCCCAAAAATAAAATATTTTTTATTTTTGTGTGCTGGAAATTTATTTCCGTTTTTGGCAAATTCGAATCTGGATTTTTTTTTCCATTTATGGCAATTCTGAATTTCAAATTTAACAATTGTATTTAATTATTGTGACTGTTGGGCAGAGATCTGTTTGGACTCAACTAACTATTTGACTATGACACTTGTATCACAACATAATATTTATATTAATTGTAGGAGGACAAATGGAACAACCATGTTAAAATCAGTTGACCATGACTCCATGAGTGGGGAACATGTTGGAACTACCTCTGGGCTGATTATGAGAAGTGGAAAATCAGAGATTTGGCCACTGGTAGCCCCTGAAAATCAAAGATTAAGAGAGCTGCAAAAATCCCCAAAGGAGGGAAAAAACCTGGGCAAAAATTGATAAATAGCATATGCGAGGAGGCAGGACACTGCCAAGTATGCTGGGAAAGGATTGTGAGTCCTCTTGCTGTTATGAATACTTTTGAGCAAGTGTGAGGCAAGGGGATAACTACTGAAAAAATTGGAATATTGTTGAGGAGTCTCCAAGTTCTCCCTCATGAATTCATGGTCAGGCTAGGGGGTGAATCGGGCAAGTAGTTTTGGCTGCCCTGTTCTACGACTGGGAGGAACGTGGTTGTTCCCTTTGTCTTCCCGTGGACTGGATTCATATATATTGATCTACCCCTCTCTATTTTGAATGACTATGTTTGATTGATGTCATGTATCTGTTGAATGATTATATCTAGTTGCGTTAATGTAAGCATTTCCCTCTTTGTTCTCGAGTGTTTTGTGTGTAATTGATACTATGCATCTAATTGTTCTAAATTTGAAATAATTCCTTCAATGGATGACATCTATCATGGTATTAAAATTACAATCACAGTCTAAATTCTGGAGTGGCCTCTCCTGAAATCTGGAAGTACTAAGCAAGTTTATTTTATACGAGTTGAGTTTAAGGAAGTCGATCCATCTACAGGTTAGGTTTAATTTGAAGTCGTAATGCTAGGATACCCTGTGTGTTTTGAAGAAGACCAATCTATGTAGATATAGATTCATTTATGTGATTGAAATGTTAAACAGATCTAAATCTGAGCAAATCGGAATTGAGTAAATTTGTGCCGAAAGGAAACAGGTAGATGCATCGCTAGAATTAAATTTCTGAACAATCTTGCCCCTTAAAGAGACTTCTTGTTTCTTACTTTAAGAATTGAAGAGAAATATGAAATAGCAAGAACCTTATGGATCACAGGGATACTCATATAATCACCTGCATACACATCTTTCATTGTTTGTATGAATTTTTTGCATGCACGAACAACATGCAAACAAAATACTAGATGTGTATAGAATGACAAAATTCGGAAGCTTAAAGAAATCTGGAAACCCCTTTTTCTTTTATCAGATGCTGAACAATCATGAGAATTGACGCCTATCAGAAGATTTTATGCTTCCCTTGTTTTGTTTAAAAACAGTCTACCCTTTCCACAGTTAAAGTCTATGATGAATTTAGAAATTTGCGAAACCCCGTTGTGCTAGTCCAACTTTCCCCTTTTTCGCATTTCGGGAGTTGTTACAGGTGTGGTTTGGGGCATTTGAAATCACAAAACTATGAACCCCTAAATCCCGAAATGCGGGTCCCACCTTCCCTTTTTTGCATTTTGGAAGTTTGTTTATGTTGATGTTTGGGCACTGGAACTCGCGAAGTTCCGAACCCTGAAACCCTAAAGTACAGATCCCACCTTCCCGTTTTCGCATTTTAGAGGTTTGTATTTGTTGATGTTTGGGCACTTGAACTCGCGAAGTTCCAAACCCCGAAACCCCGAAGCGCTAATCCAACCCTTTTCACCTTTCGCAATTTTGAGAGTTGTTGTGTGTTGATGTTGGTTGTTGTACTCGCGAAATCCCAAACTCCGAAATCCTGAAATGCTGGTCACTTTTCGCAATTTTGGGAGTTTTTGTGTGTTGATGTTGGCTTTTGTACTCGCGAAATCCCGAACTCTGAAATCCCGAAGTGCTGGTCACTTTTCGCGATTTCAGGAGTTGTTGTGTGTTGATGTTGGCTTCTATACTCGCGAAAACCCGAACTCCGAAATTAAGAAGTGCTGGGCACCTTTTTGCAATTTCGAAAATGTTTGTGCGTTGATGTCGGCTTCTATACTCGCAAAATCTCGAACTCTGAAATCACGAAGTGCTGGTCTCTTTTCGCGATTTCGGGAGTTGTTGTGTGTTGATGTTGGCTTCTGTACTCGTGAAATCCCGAACTCTGAAATTCTGAAGTGTTGGGCACCTTTTCACAATTTCGGAAATGTTTGTGTGTTGATGTTGGCTTCTGTACTCGCGAAATCCCGAACTCCGAAATCCTGAAGTGCTGGTCACTTTTCGCGATTTCAGGAAATGTTTGTGCGTTGATGTTTGGCTATGGAAATCGCGAAATCCGGAACCCCGAAACCCTGAAGTGTTGGGTCCATAGTCTTTCAGTTTTTTCACGTTTTGGCAAACAGCATGGCCCCTTTGTGTCGTTTTGTGTTTGGCTTTTATAAATCGTCGAAACCCAATTGACCTCTGCTTGTTTCTCACAAATTGTAGGAACCTAGAAGGAATTATTGTTATGGGAACAACTCTAATAGTGTAATGAATGGACCAATAAAATAACGTTGGAGAGTCTTCATCCTGGATAGAGGTATGGAAGTAACAAACCGTATTACAAGTCGTTTGTATTGCAAACATATGGTAATTATTTTTATGTAGGGATTTGGCCATAAAATCCCAAAGTTGCTTGTATTGTTAAGACTGTGGTAGTGTTATAGGTACAAACAGATAGAAAAGTAATTATAAATTACAGGATCTTAGGTAAACATTGAAGTGATGAGTAAACACTTTTTATATCGTCAATTAGGAAACTTTAAGTTGAATGGTAAGGACATCCGACGACAGTAAGGATTCTAACGAACTTTCAGACTCAAGCCTTATAACAAAAATCTTACTTGCTTGAAATCTCGAAACTTTTCATGGATAAATGTACAAACCATTTTTTTTTTTTTTGTGATAGTTTTTGAGGTACATTACAAGCATAGAGACGATTTTGTGAAGATAAAATTACCAAGAATACCAGTGAAGAAAATTCACATGAGGAACCTCTGAACTTGTGAGTAGGTCGGTGCCTACAAACAATAGAGGGGATTGGTGTCTCATTTAGTTCGGTGCCTACAAACTATAGAGGGGATCGATGTCTCCTGTAGGTCGGTGCCTACAAAAAATAGAGGGGATTGGTGTCTCTAGTAGATTGGTTTCTACAAACATTTGTAACAGTAGGTTGGTGCCTACATAATTATAAAAATAAGTTTTTGTGGTTTTTTTTCCGAAAGGGTTTCCACGTTAAATATTGTGTCTTTTAGTTGTTACATTTATGTGAATGCTTCATTATGACTTATGAATATTAAAAAGAAAAATATATTCCTATACTCATTTAACCCCCTCAATAGAAGTGTGTGTTCAACAAATTGGCCCTTGCATTTCTATTTGAAGAATTATGAAATATAGAAATTAATATTTTTTAATTTAAAAAAACCAATTTAACAATATATTCACCAAAAATGGATACAAAGAATTATTTCATCTATAACATAACACAACAACACAGTGGACATTTTTCAAATACCTATGTACATTAGATTAGATGTAAAGAAGAAATAAATATTCTTGAACATAATTAAAATTCACATACAATTATATACCTTATATTAATGTAAAAACTTTATATGCATATCCCAAAAGAGTTTAGAGGAAATACTCATTTTTCTATGAGTCCATTACTTTTTCTTTACGATGGTGAAAACTACCAAAATCATAATGTGATCTTAGATAATGGAGTTTATAAGTATGTAGTAAATATTATCATTTTTCCCAACTACAATATCTACAATATTTTAAAAATATGAAAAGAAAACTAAAGAAACTTCAACGAGTACTATACCATTACTACTCATAATTTATATTAGGAAGGGTTTTCTATTATACATGCTCTTTATTTTGAAAAAAATGTTAAAGATGATGAGATCATGTCAATAATCGGATTGGTGAGATCATAATTTAGAATTTATGTGATTTCCTTGTTACGAAGAGGTATGAATCCGGAATGACAGAGATTTATTTCAAAGAAAAAAATATTAGGGTTTTGATACATATCATAATAGCCTATACAATTAATTGCGGTTTTAGTTCATCACTCTATGCTAAATTGCTAAATGTTGATTTATTTATTTATTTTTATATTGAAAATTAACAATTTAGACATATTATAGAGACTGTTTGTTAAGAATTGTATGTGAACAAATTTTACAACAATTTCATTGGAGAATGTCAAAATAAAGGTGAATGATATGATATGGAATTTATGGTTTTATTTCAATTTTTAATTTGTAAATTGAAATTATAGTGATAACATTATAAATTAGGTCTTTTCATTTTATGTAATAATTTTTTTTATTACTTAGTTTTAAGTAGAAAAAGAAAATGAAAATAAAAGAAATTTTTTTTTTGGAGATAAGTATGTTATCTTATGAAAAATGTTACTTTTAAGTAAAATTGT
This sequence comes from Picea sitchensis, assembly GCA_010110895.2. Lineage (NCBI taxonomy): Eukaryota > Viridiplantae > Streptophyta > Pinopsida > Pinales > Pinaceae > Picea > Picea sitchensis. The sequence goes on along the minus strand of SNQJ01S0012887.1, from coordinate 11,356 downwards.
TTTTTATTTAATTTCAATCTTAGTTCAAATCAAGGTACATAAAATTTCATTTCATCTAAAACAAACATAACAAACATGTTAGAAAATACATATTCATCATGTCTAAGTTATCACTGTTCTTCATTCCTGAATACAAGTTCATTTCATGTAACATGAAGAAGGGCATATCAAGCCATCTACATGCTACCTGTAATATTTACTTACAAATTATGATCACTACAAATAAAATCATTACAAGTAGCATGGAGAAGTGCTAATGGATTGTTCTCTATTTAAATGATTTTTATTGTCACCGTAATCTAAACATTTTTTTAATTTAATATGATTATAAATATATGAGAGAATGGTTAGTTAATCATTCTAAATATATGATAAGAATTTACTAAAAAAAATCTACATGCTTCTTTTCTTGTCATCAATAATGAAATTCTATAATACTTTAATATAACAAATTTACAGGTTGCATAGACAATAATGAAATTTTATAATACCTTAATATAACAAAGTTACAAGTTGCAGGGAGAAAGGTCGACCAATTCTCCTTCATTGTAATGGTTTTTTCCTTTTCAATCACTTTGCTTTTTTCCTTTTCAATCACTTTGCTTATTCCCCTATTTAACCTTATTACCCTTATTAGAAAGATCTAGGAGGGTCAAATGGCCCTTCTGGCCGTTCTCTCCTTATGGTTTCTTTAAATGAACTACAACCATTTGTTAATATAAATTGCATTAAATAGAATCGATAAATATTAAAAGATCGATTATGTGATATGCTTGTTTTATGATAAGTAGAATATATTATTAATTAATATGTTAGAAGCTTATGATACACCTTTTTAAGATTAAGAATATATTTTATTAATTTTTTTTAACAATGCCATGAAAGAAATGAAAATAATGTTACAATCAAGAAAAATAAATAAATGACTTTCTAACATATTTTACTTTATATTTAAAAGTTAAAACTTATATTCTTGAAATTGAAAACTTGTTATATTCTTGAAATTGAAAAGAATCGTTACACAAATATCAACATATTCCAACTCTATCTAGATTTATGTAAATTAATATATAAGTTATTTTTAACGTGCAAACAATAAGTTATATTTAGTTAGTGGCCTAACAAATGCAATAGAGGCTAGCATGCCAAACAAATGGAAATAGTAAAGAGTGATTTGATTTCGTGTTTAAAAAAGAAGAACAACATACTGATTGATGTTAATGTAGAGAATAAAAATGAAAGAATTACATCATTGTGAAATTTCATGAGCATAATCAATGGTTGGTCATTTACTTGTGGTAATTATTTATCACAATGTTGAAGATATAATGTCTTCTGTCTTGAATTATAATTTTTTACATGACAAAATTTTCACATTTTTATAAATAATATTAAATTATATTGTAATATTAGTTGAAAAGTCATGTTTCCATTTACTCTATTTTTGTTAATATTTTGTATTGTTTTTTATGATAATATTATATTTTTTTAAGGATATTTTATTGTGAATAATTTAGATAAAAAGTGAGAAAAAAATGATAATCTAATTGTAAATTAGATATATAAAATAATCAAAAATAAAATAAAAGTAAGATTAAAGGATTTCATGGGAGCACAATACTAAACCCTAGATTATAAAAAAATGCAATTAAAAAAAGGAAACAATTACAATCTAGCATTCAAGCATATATTATGGTGGAAAAAGTAAAATGTTTGGATTAACCTCAAATAAGGAAAGAGAGACTCACACTCATACATATGGAGAGATGTATTTACTATATCAAGGTAGGCTCCAAAGCCTCACTTTGGGATGGTCATTTGTGTCCATGTGTACTTAAATTACAAATCGTGATAAGGGGAGGTAATATGCCTTTGTGATGAATAATGATGGAAGATAGCTATTATGCAAGAAAATATTAATGGTGAAACGATAAGAATGACGACTTCAAGTCTCTCTAAATTAATTTCAATAGCATAACCTTTCTCTTTTATTATCTATATAAAATGCAACTCCAAAACCTTTATTTGTAAGTAAATAATAAAACATTTCAATAACATAACCTTTCTCTTTTATTATCTATATAAAATGCAACTCCAAAACCTTTATTTATAGGTAAATAATAAAACCTTTTTTAAAATATAATTTCCATGTGAACTCTCAATGTATTTGATGGGAATTGATAACTGTAGTGGACATCATGGAAAACTAAATCAAGAATATTAATGAAACAAGGGGTTTGACAAGTTCCACATATATCCACTACACCATATAAATAAGAAAATGTGCATTGATGTGTTGTTGAGTAGTTGTTTTTGAATTTAAGACGATTCATGTAGAAATTAAGCGACATTCTAAGAATTGCATGAAAAAAAAGGAAATATTTTGTGTGCCTAAAAATGATCGGATGATGGGTTTATTAAACTGAGGTACCATAATGTAATATGATGATGAAGCGAGGCACATAATGTAGGTTATGAGTGCAATAGTGATGTATCTCGGAAAAAATATTGAAACTATATAAGTGAGCAAAATTAAATTAATAACAAATGTGTTTATGACTTTTATCTTCTAATAAATTATTCAAAATATGAAAGTTAGTTGAAATATGAATTTGCATTCTTTGGATTGATTTAAAAATTGATTCATGATAAAATTTGATTGGTCGATAAAGTTGACTTGTATATTTATTCAAGGCAGCAACATTACATACATTTTATTGAAAAACCATAGATGTATGTACTCTATGGACGAATTATTCCTATATAATACTTTATGGAAGATGTATTAGCAAAGGATAGCTACATATATATAATAAAACCATTATTATACATGCCGATAGACTGGTATATAGCGTTGATTTAGCGTTGACGAGCTATTAGTAGATGGTTGACCATAAAATATACATCCATTTAATCAAAGTTTTGATAAATAATGTTTTCAATTAAATTTTAAATAACATTATATTATATATGGATTTATATGATATATGGTTGGCCAAATACTTTGAAGTCTTATTACACCCTTCACTCCTTCCAATGCAATTGTAATAAATATTTCAACCATACTTCCTAACTTCCTGACAACAGTTTCAGATGAATTAAACCGCTCTCGTGCCATGCACTTGTTTCCAATAGAAAATTAACTCAATTATATTAGATAATAATTTGTTTACATCTTCAAGTCTTAAAAAAATTCATGATAACTAGACAAAAGGATCGGTTGTGCTCATATACTCTTTGTATTTCCCCAATCCCCAAGAGACCAAAAAGCTATCAAAATATACCAAAAAGGATATCAAAAACTAAGTCAAATGAGACATACAATTTGCCTATAAGTCCTTTAATTCTCCTAAAACAGAGGTACAGGTCGCCAATTGATGCAAGAAAGAAATTATAGTAGAAGCTTGATTTCTGCACTAGTTTAGGTTAAAGAATATCTTAGGACATTCTATCTCATCAACCCACTTGTAAAAGGTAATTCTTTCTTATGGTTCCTGAATAGCTTGTTTGGATAGTATATCCACATCCTTATTGAAATCCCTGTAGATGTGAGAAAAATTGATTTCTTGGAAGTTTTTTAAAAGGTCCTTGATTCTAAGCTTCCAGCATTCTATTGCACATCCATGTAATATTCATTTATCATTTAACCATTCAATTACAACATTGGAATCACCTAGAACTTGGATTTCACTTATTGACAATCGCGTTGCCAAACTTCAAGTTTCCCACACTCCCAAGAATTATGCCCTTGTATTTGTGCCTTCTCCACAGCTAAAGATCCATCTCTAAATTGAGAGGTCTGGAGTTTTGATAACCCCCCCTGCTCGACACTGCTTTTCATTTGATTGTGCTGCTCCATCAAAACATGCCACTGTAGTGACTATTCGTTGAGTTACAAAACAAGATTGTAAAGGAATGGGTTTTTGAAGACCCATTTTCCGTTTTAGAGCTCCAAGTTCCTTGGTGACCACATAAAAGATTGAAGGAGAACCCTTCTAAAAAATTACTGTATTTCTCTCTAACCAAATATTCCAACAAATTAGGGCAGGTAATGAAAATGGGACAATCTTCTCCTATAGCCAATTTGTGTAGCAATCTGTCATAGTGTTCTCTTCCCAATATTTTTTAACCTCTTTTCCAGTTTGAATTCTCTCCCACACCAATTTTGTGAAGGAACGATGCATGAAAAGATGGCTTATATTCTTCAACTATTTTTTACAAAGTTGGCAAAAGTTAGGTCCTTCCTAACCTTTTTGTTGTAAGTTGTCCCATGAAAGTATTTTGTTTTCCGCTGCCAACCAGATAAAGAGTTTTATGTTTAATGGTAAATCTTATTTCCATATTTTAACCTCCACCCACCGACTGACTGCATCCTAAGGGTTGATAGTAAGGCATTATAAGCATTTTTTATGGAGAGATATATAGAATTATCTCCCCGAGTCCACATCAACTCATCAACTCTATCCTAAAGGAAAAACCCTGATCCTATAAGAGCTTTGCGATAATTATCCCATTCCTCGGCCAGTTCACCTGATATTCCCAACTCGTTACTCCCTAACCATTGAACATAATCAGATTCTTGAAAAAGTGGTCCCCTGGCCTGAAAGAGTAAATTGATCTTTTTATGTGTTAATATGGATAAAAGAGTTTGGGACAGAAAGGACATATCCCCCAGCCCCAGAATTCTATCTCTACCAATATAAAGATGGTGACCCAAACCCAGTCTCCAGCTCCGCCAGTTTGTAAGGAGATGGATAGATTTTAAGATACTTTTCCAAATTTGTGAAGTTGTTAACGATTTAAAGGTGGTCGATTTGAGTCAATTAGTGACAGAACCATAAGGTATATATTTATCTTTAATCACTATGTGTCAGATACCATCATGTGTTAACACTCGCCATAGAGTATTTGTTGCCAATGCTTTATTGAAATGGAATAAGTTTCATAAACCCCACCCGTCATAGTTCTTTAGTTTTCTTAATGTCTCCCACCTGCAAAGATGATAATGAAAATTTTAGCTAATTCCATTCCAAAGAAAACTGAACATAACTTTCCTTATCTTATTTAGGAGGCCATAGTTCTTTGGTTTTCTTAGTGTCTCCCACCTGCAAAGATGATAATGAAAATTTTAGCTAATTCCATTTCAAAGAAAACTGAACATAACTTTCCTTATCTTATTTAGGATTGAGTTGGGATAGCCACCAAAGACATCGAGTAAACTGGTTGGCTTTCTAGGACCGATTTCAAAAAAATGTATCGACACTTGCTCCTACATCTACTTCTTCTTGCCATTGATTTCAAATGAGTTAAACTCATTTCATTGTAGCTGATGCCACTAAGATAACTTCTTTCCTCGACCTCTCTGCCTCCTCGAAGCTCCCAACGTCATTGCGGCTTCCTGCATGAAGCCCTCTCTGTTATTTTCTACCCAATTCCACCATCTAACACCAAGCAAGCCTAGAAAATTACACCGCATTTATTTCCAAGTGTGTGCGGTCTTCTTCTGATGGATAGACTTCTAGGTCTAAAGAAAAGGGTTCCAGCGAGATCATATCAGAATCACACCATCGAAGAATTATGTATTCAAGCGTGATGATGTTTCCAAAACTTCCACTCGAGAGGGTTGAATTAATGCAGTTAGATAAATCAAGATATTTAAGATTAATTAAATTCCTAAAGGATATCATAAGCCTCTCCAAAGTACTACAAGCAGTGAGGTCGATGTGTTCCAGGTTTGCCAAATTCCCGAAGGACTCCGATAGAGACTTCAATACTAGAAATCCTGTGAACTGCAATTTTTTCAACGAATAGCTTAAAGAAGAAGGTTACACATGCTATATAGTCTCTTTATTTTTCACAGTGATTCTATAACAATAAAGCACCATACCCTTAAATCTTGCTAGTATTAACAATATCCTCTTAATATGTGAGTGCTTGCTTCAATTAACATTCATCATTTTTAGAAACCAGGTTGTTTGTGTGTTGTTGAAAGATTGTATGTAAGACTGCATGTACTAGAGCCTTCACTTCTAGCTTTAGGAACATTGTTTCCCCATCCTCTTTCATGCTCTGGGTATGTTTACGGGTTGTATTGTCTATTGGATTAATGCAACATACTTTCTAGCAATTTTTATGGCACATTTTTTTTGTGTTATTTCTAATAAAATTTTGTGATTAATATGCAAGTAAGATAGAGACATTATATGTGCATTTTCTCTCACATATAACAAAAAGGAAGAACTATTATAATCCAATGCCCAAGCCCAACTTTGGTGAGAAAATATAGTCAGTTGCGCAATATTAAAATTTGAATGTTTCAGTAGGTGGTATATACATAGTGGGATCATCTTGGTAAACTTGGTATATATGACGAGAGATACTTGATGGTGTATATACTGCCTATTGTAGCATTCAATGTTGCACATTAAGCTATATATTTCTCTCCCACAACTTCAATCTCCATACGCTTCTCAACTTGCTACCATGACAACAATGTAATAGTAATCCTTTTATGATTTTTTTTCTCTTCTCACATGTCCATATAATTTATACTTCCACAATTTTTCCATTGTGCCAACAAGTGCAATGAGATTCTACCACATAAATGTGCCAAGGACTGTAAGGAGATCCTATCACATAACATTGTTATAATATTTTTTATTTATGTTATAATATTTGTTATTTATGACTATTTCGACAGGTATAGATGTTATAGCATAGCCTTGTTTATAAATGAAGATCAAAACCATCACAAGGAAAGTAGTAAAATAGTGCTTCCAACCACCCTCACATTGACCACATAACATTGTTATAATATTTGTTATTTATAACTATTTCGACAGGTATAGATGTTATAGAATATCCTTGTTTATAAATGAAAATCAAAACCATCACAAGGAAAATAGTGCTTCCAACTACCCTCGCATTGGTCATGTGAACCTTCATCCGAAGGTCAAAACCATCGTAAGGAAAATAGCAAAATCGTGCTTCCAACTAGCCTCACATTGGCCATGTAAATGTTCATTCGAAAGAGATAATTTGGAAAAACAATTGCATATACCCTTCTAAAGTTTATGGGGCCTCACTAAAATCTGATACATTTAAAAAAAAACATTCAAAACCACTATCATGGGGGTTGAATCTTATTATTCCACCAACATTCCTTTGGGAAGAAACACTCACATTTTCGTATAGTGTTCCTTAAATTCATACTCATTTTTTGTACTATCATTTAGGGTTACACAAATTCATACTCAATTTTTTCTTTCATTGGTCATGTGAACCTTCATTTGAACGTCAAAACCATCGTAAGGAAAATAGTAAAATAGTGCTTCCAACTAGCCTCGCATTGGCCAGGTGAATGTTCATTCGAAAGAGATAATTTGAAAAAACAATTGCATGCACCCTTCTAAAGTTTATGGGACCTCACTAAAATATGATACATTTTAAAAAAAACATTCAAAACCACTATCGTGGGGGTTGAATCTTATTATTCCACCAACATTCCTTTGGGAAGAAACACTCACATTTTTGTGTAGTGTTCCTTAAATTCATACTATTTTTTGTACTATCATTTAGGGTTACCCAAATTCATACTCAATTTTTTCTTTGTTGTTTGCAGACTCCATGTTAACTTTAAGGTAAAAATGGATTCCTCGTCTTTCTTTGTCGCTAATCCTTTCAAAAACAATTTGGTTGGAATGTAGCGTAATCAAGCACATAACTAAGTTCCTCTTCCTCAATGGATTTCATATGGAGTACATTACAAGTCTCTCATGAGGGCACTAATTTGATTGGAATGTAGTGTAATCGAGCACATAACTATGTGCCTCTTCCTCAATGGATTTAATATGGAGTACACTATGAGTCTCTCATGAGGCCACCTCACTAATGTATAGCATAATTGTGACCCCTTGAGTTTTTATTTATTTATCTCCCTTATGCTTGCAAGAAGGCCAAATTTTAGGAAATAACATCCACACACAAAGTAACCCAACCAGAGTCCTTATGTTGTCGGTAAATGAGAATCTCAAAGTTAGAACGTATGACACAGACCATGGGCTATGAAAATGAAATACATTTAGATTATAATTGTTTTGGGGTATACTCACTCACACCCCTACCCTAATAAAGGGAACCATATGGGATAGTTGTCAAATAAAGTAGTAGTTTTGTCTACATGGACTCATCAGCTACCTATTGAGTCAAAAAAGGATATTTTCTCTAAGAGAATGTTATGTCCACAAACTAAAATAAAATATATTAGAAGAGTGTTATTTCTAGTTGCAATGAGGTTCATAGAGTTTATGTCAGGGCTTCAATGCCCACCACCCTTGTTTGTCATAGACCAATCACCATATATGAAGTGCCCCTTCTTTGTCCTCTTAGAATTGCACCATATTGACATCCCCTCAAATATGATATGGGGAACTTGGGTGATCATAAAACATCCAACACCAAATTATTTCATGCTCATTGGTATTGTTGGAGGCGTAAACATTAGGAAATCCTATATGTGGATCATCCATATGTTACACATCAAAATTCCTCACTTCAACGATGTCACATTCTCATTGTCATAAGTGTCACACTTTTGTCGCAAGTGTCGTAAGTGTCACATTCTCGTCACGTAAGTGTCGCATCACGAACGACACCATGAGAACCCTTGATACAACCCCTAAAACATGTTAGAAGAAGAAGCTCCATCATTTGACAGTCGGAAAAAAGTGTTTTTCTATGGGAATTAGTCATATTAGAAACTTTTGGAAGATTAATGTTCCCCTACTCATATACAGGGAGCGCTAGCGCTCTTTGTCTATCTAGTAGGGAGAATTGTAGTGCTTTTTTGCCCGTTGTAAGGGATCATCGAATTGGTTGAGCAAATCTTGCAAGAAATCCCCTTTTTCTCTAAAGACAACTATGGATGGATTGAGTTGGTTTGGCTGGAATCTAACCCTCAGGCTACATCTAAGGGAGATATCATAACTGATGGAGTCATATCCTCAACTAATCCTAAATATAACCAAGTTGGTTGAGCCACTCAAAGCCTATAAATGGAGGCATTCTCATAGTGTCTGGGAGAATAAACTTATCAGCAAAGCATTGATATTATGATCATGGATATTTTGAGCAAGGGTTGGACAAGGAGGACTTGGGGAGTTTGTTGAAACGTCATATGAAGATTGTAATTGTCTCCTTAAAATTATCATTAATACACTTGGCCTATTTCCTTCTCATATGTGTTTACATGTACTTATTTATGCTTGTTTTAATCTTTCATAGATAGATTGATTTTGTCTAATCCATTAAAGTAGGAGATACTTGTTTGTCTCTTCTGATCCATTGCAGGTATTGTTCTGAACTAAAGTATTGGAGAAATGTAAACAAACTTCAAAAGTGAGGTACAACATACTATCCCTCCTTCTCTCTTCTTCGATGGCCATAATTAATCTATAGGAATGATAGTGTCCAAAGGTAGTTTTTTGTCTTGGTAGAGGAGTCTGTACTCCAAGGGAAGATTCACCTCTCCACAAGGGAAATATTCTGTAGTACAAAAACCATGAGAACACTTGATACAACCTGTTGTTCCTGAGTCTGTACTTAAGGCTTAAAAGTACAGTGTCGAGGCATCCGAAAATATGTT